>JAYJME010000263.1:0-27168 GCA_036873775.1 Costaria costata | reverse complement strand
TTATACGTACGTGAGATATTCGGTGTTTTTTGTCGCACCGCATCCCACAGACACGCAGACAAAGCAGACAAAATGCAGAGAGCACAGCGCCACAACCCGGACGCCCAGAAGCAGCAGCAGGCAACGCCATGCACATGCGGCAGATCCATGCCGTACTGCTGTAGGTTGTTGCTGTTACCGGAGCGTGCGACCTGTACCCGACTGTACGCCACTACCAGCACCTCTCTGCTGCTGCTGCTGCGTGGTCGATCTGTGCTTTGTACTCCTTTGGGGTTAAATGTAAGGACCGTTTGGGTTGAGTATTAGTACCACAGCGGTCCTGATATTAATATTTTTATTGTTTTTTACATGAGCAAATCCAGATATCACATATATACAGGCAACATGCAGAGAGAACAAGCTTACAACCCTGCCGCAGAGCAGCCCCAGCACCAAGCAACACCACACGCCAGTGGCAGATCCCGCTGTACTGCTGTGACTAGTTGCTCTTAACGGAGCCTATGACCCGTCACGCGACTACACAAGTACCTCTCTCTGCTGCTGCTGCTGCTGCTGCTGCTGCTGAGTGCCGGGTGTGCTGCAATCTGGTTACAAACTCAAAAAAAAAAAATTGGGATATTTAGTGTTTTGGTCAAATGATTGACACATGCGATATGTTAGGGTTAACCCAAAGCCATTTTCAAAACGAACTTCCATCCACCCACCCACAAACAAAATATGAATACGAGTAGTGGAACAAAGAGGTTGCTTTGCTCAGTACTTACGTGTATATTTGCTTTAACTTTTACGCAAGTGGCCGTGCTTAATGCTTATCAAGGTTGCGTAGTCAAGCATACTCAAAAGATACTTTGTAGTGAGATGGAAGCCTTCTTTATGCCGGGATCGGTTAAACGCCCACAACAAACACCCCCAAACCCCAAACAGGTGAAGCGAAAAACAACTTTTCGACACCACACTAGTACGTACGATTAATATATAATACCAGGTATATACTTATCGTGACCAGAAAAAAAAAATCGCGAACGAACAAGAGGTCGGGGGTTCAGTTTTTAGTTTTGTTTTGCAGCCCTCCGACGGGTGTGTACGTGTGTTCTTCAGATTAAACAGTTCTTCTACCTGTCACCATCCAGCACACCCAGTGTCCATACTGATTCTTCACCCTAGAAGATACACGCTCTGTGGTCACTAACTACGACACAGGCGATACGGATGTGTGTGTGTTCTTTACATTAAACCGTTCTTCTACTCGTCGACATCCAGCGCACCCATTGTCCGTGCTGATTCTTCACCCTAGGAGAAACACGCTCTGTGGTCACAAGATACGACACTATAAAATACGATTATCACTTATCACAGCAGCAGTCCCATGTTTTTACAGGTTTTCATCACCATACGGACAAAAAAATATATACTGCAATTATCCTGTCCCCCGAACCCTGAAGCTGCTTACTACTGCTGTGCATACCTAAAATAAAAATACCCTCGCAATAGTAATAACGTATTAATAGTGCAACCACCCACAGGTATTTTTGTAATGCATTATCTCTGTGTCGTTGCTTGTGACCACAGAGCGTGTTTCTCCTAGGGGGAAGCATCAGCACGGACAATGGGTGTGCTGGATGTCGACGAGTAGAAGAACGGTTTAATGTGAAGAACACACACACACCGCAGGGAATTCAAAACTCCGCAAGAACGAGGCGTCCAGGAACCAACGGTGGGAGTGAAGAACTACTGCTGTACACGATTCGAGCAGTTGGACCCGACCGGTATGTGCAACTTTCCACACGTTCGACAGATCACGATCGAGATGATCTAGATCATAGCCTGCCGTTATAAGACCCTGTGCAGGATCTTTACAATACAGATCCAACCCAGGAAAACATGCCCTAGACAATGTAGTTTAACCGGCTGCCATCCGGCAAAATGAGCTAGATCCTATAGATCAGGAATATATCTGTCCTTAAATATATAGATCATGATCTAGACCATGAAGTGGAAATCGGTGATCTGTTCGATGTGTGGAATTGTTCCCAACTCCGTGGAAAACAACGATCTCTCGTATCTACGTCTTAGGGATGTTGTTCCTGTCGCACCCTGCTTGTGCGAGTACAGTATGTATGGTATGTATGGACTCGTCTTGTGCGTTTTTCCTACTTCGCTGGCAACTCTCCCAACAAGGCATGGAGTACAGGAGCCTTTACTTTCGTGCAGCGTTATCTTCACACTGCGGCATCGCACAGCTGTTTATGATATTGGTAGGATAGTGTGATGGGCTGCTTGCGGTAGAACTATGACCGTGTTGATACGTACCAGGCGTCACACAGCCACTATCATACTCGTAGTATGGATCGTTGTCGGGTGTTTATTTGTTCAAAAATACAAACATATCTGTACCGTGGTGCACCTGGTACCTGGCAGTATACACCTCTGTGTCCGTAAATATAATGAACAATTGATCATTCATATTAATAACAAAATGGTCCTTACTGTTACGGACACATTGGTACCAGTACAAAGTAATTGTGAGAACAAGCGACCTAAAAACTCAAAAACACCATTATCATGTCATGGTCATCAGTGGTCACGGGTCATGGCCATATCCTGGTTGTGGCATGGGTCAACCACTACTCGTACCTTGAACCCTGCAGCACAAATTTACCGTCCTCGAACGCTCCTGCTCCCCAGTCAAGCACAGTATGCCGCGACTCATTCATGCAGCCCCCACATGCCAAAACACCTATCTATCAACACGAATCATATGAGCAAAGCTGGAGGCGTCGAGTCACACTGACTACGAGTACTCGTACTTGTGTGCCACCACTATTAAATATCATAGTCGTACCTTCATTAGTCGGAGAGAGAATGGGGTAACTGCGCCTTTCCTCGCCACCCGCGGCCGCTCCTCCCGAGAAAGGTCGTCCAATGAGAGGTAAATCTTGCGCCGGCAAAAGCTGGCCCACTCTCTCATCCTCCTTTGCTCCTTCAGCTCCGCCCTCGTCCTCGGCCTCATGGACCCCGAGCCGCCCGCGCCCATGGCGGCGAGCGAACTTGCCGCATGTTGCGTCTGGCTGAGCGAGGGAGGGCCAGCGGAGCCAACATGTCGCCTCCCGCGCCGCTGCGGTGACAAATCCTCCTGGCGCTTGCTGGATCGTTGGCGTTCGCGCGAGACAACTTTGCGTCTCGGTGACGGCTCCTCGCTTTGCAACCTATCGGACGATCGCTTCCGAGGCTCTGGCCCAGGCGATCCCGAGGATCGACGTCTCCCGCGTGCCCGGGGCGACGGGGGAGCCGTGTTCTCTCCCGCATCGTCATCGGGGCTGTCACTGGAACCTTCGCCTTCGTCACTGCTGTCCCCAAAGATACCTTCCAGTTTGCGGCGGTTGTCGTTGGCACTTTTTGCTCTGGCGGTGTCGGCCACGATGACATCGCCGCCGCCGCTGCTGCTGCGCCTTCGTCCTTCGCTGCGGCTGTGGCGCTTGGCGCTGGTGTTGATGGCGCCCTCTCGGGTGCCTGTGCCGCCCTGCTCGGCGGTGGTGGTATCTTGAGCCTCGGTATCTTTGGGCTTGGATGGGACGGGGACGTCTTTCTCAGATCGAGCGCTCTGTCGTCGCCTTGACGTGGATGCGCTGCTGCCGTCGCTCATACCTTCTGGGTGCGTACGGCAGCACGAGGGATTGAACGTGAGCCGTGTAGGGAAAGTGTGGCGCAAAGTGGACTGAGGCTTGTGACAACGGCCGGCTGCGAGTTGCGACGAGTATACTAAACAGTAATACGAGGAGAAGAAGGAGTTGCACAATATCCGGTAGCCGATGAGATCACTCATCCCCCTCATCACTCACCTACCTGCTCGAGTGTCGGCTTTCTTTCGCAGCAGTCATCTCACGGCCCAACAGTCAGCGAGCCTCACGCTCTGCCGGCGTGCTGCTCTTAACGACTGTTGCCTGCGGATTGGGACGACGGCTTGCTTGCAGAGGCCAAACCAAAAGGGCGACGCAGGATCAGGATGGGGATAACATGAGATCATCCGCTGGATTGTCGATCCCCGGTTCACGTCCCGGACACGCCATTTCTCCTGTCAAGAACCTTTTTGAATGGGGTCTTGGATCTTTCGGATCTTCTTGTGTTTTTCGTATCTTTCGTTTTTCTTGACAACCCTGACCCTCTGGATGAAGTATCCGCCACAACCGTTGTACTGACTGTATAGCACATAGCACAGCCAGCAAGTACCAGTGGGTGGGGTACGTACGTATATACATGCGGCAGACCATGTTGATGTCAAAGTTCACCCTTCTTTTCAGTTTTTTTATTGTACATTATTTGACATGGCGCGTCATGGCAAAACCCCCTTTTAGCGTGTCATGGCGTGCCCATGGGGCTTTTATGGCACGTGCCATGGCAATGCCAGGGCACTGTGCCAGGGCACTGCCATATGGACACTGTCATGGGCCTTCATGGCACCGCCGTGGCAGGCGGCAGTGTCATGGTAATGCAATGGCGGTGCCATGGCACCGCCCCGGTGAAGGCCGATGGGCAGTGCCATGATGGCCCATGACTACTGCGGGCAGTGCCATGATGGCCCATGACTACTGCGGGCAGTGCCATGGCGGCATTGCCTTGGAAATCACCGAAAACTGTCCCCAACTACACCACCAGCAGTACGAGTACTGCTGTACTGAACAGGTGATTAGTGTAAAAAAAGTATGTATGATTGATACCAGGGTACGTGTTATACGCACGTAATAAAAACGTTCGACGTCCCCGGTGGCCAGACTATTTTGTACCGGTATGTATTTCCTTCTCGTTGTTCTTTCTTGCTCCCTTCTCTCCTGCAAAATCGACACAAAAGCGCCTATTATCAGTAGTCAGCAGCGTGTGTATGCACAATCCGACGCGAGTCGACGAGATAAGAAAAAAAAAATGTTGAATGAACCCTTCTCGCGATAAAAACAAAGGCATGCACGGCGGTAGTGGGGAGGGAAGAGGAGTGCCGGCTATGTGGGCCCGTGTCTCCGTTACGAAAGGGAAAGGGAGGGAGCTGGACAAAGTAGTATTATTATGTGTACCATTATTTAGTGAAATAAATTGATGGGATGGAAAAAAAGAAGCAGGTCCACAGTTTCCCAAGGGTTTTCGCTTGTCGACACTTGACTCGAGCTCAGGGCGCATTGCTCCGAGCGAATTAAATATATATCTCCGATCTCCGATACGTCGCCTTTTGCACTTGCAATGCGAAACGCTTATGATAGTCTATAAACGTACCAGGCACCTGGTACCAGGTACTTGTTTGTGTACGTGTTCACATTGGATCGAATGGGTGGTAAAGTCAACATTATATACTTCAGAATGCGCGACCGACGCACCTCTCAGCAAAGTTGAAGAGATTCTCCAGGGGGTCCCAAACCATCCCAACCAAGTTTCGAATCAAGGCTGACGTTGCAAATAATAAACACAAACAATGACCACTACGACGCTGTAGGTACCAGGTATGTATGCGAGTATTAATAGTACCTGGTACATAATACGCAAGCATCAACCAAACTTCCATTAATAAAAGTCATGGAAAGGGCATCTCTATCGATAAGGATGGATGGTTTCCGACCACGCCGTCCACGTTGCTTGGAACCACGCCGGTCCATTACTCGCTTGTTGTGTACCTGTGTGATGTTTATGTAATTATACCCAGGGTGGTCCGTTCGTACACGGCTGCACCGGTAGCCACAAAAAACGGGAAACAAAACACGAACCCGCCGTCGGCATACACCTATCTATGCTTTTATGCCAACAAAGCTAGGTCATTCCGAATCAGACTCCTCCTCGCTACTGCAAGACGTGTCGTCGTCCGCGAGCAACTGCCGGGTCTGCAGGGCCAGCACTTCCAACCGCGCTGACAACGACGCCGCTCTACTGTCGCGCCCCAACCCCAACCCCCCTTCCACGCCCTTCGAGTCTCCAGTGATGCCGATCCCGCCCGAGTGTGACCCCGACATGTCATCCCCTCGCCCCCCCAGTGGCAACTGGTTAGCTGTGTTGGTCGCCACTACCTTTATGACACCCTCTCCACCGCTCTCACGGCCACCCGAGCTTGCAGCGGCCGCCATTCTTCCTCCGATTGTCGCCCCCCCCGCGCTACGACTACTTTTGTTCCCCCCACCGTTGCTAGCCACGTGGCGCCCCCCCCCCCCGTCCCCCCCGCGCAAGGTTTCCATTTCGGGTGGCGTCAAGGGCGAGAGGGTGTCCGGGTCAATCCTTCCCCGCCTCTGAAGGTCCCGAAGTGCTGCCCCCAGGGCGTTTCGTTCTCGCCTGGCTACGGTGAGTTTTAATTCCCCCGCATGTACCCGCTCTTCGAGGGCCTCCTTCTCGAGCCTGGCTTCCGTTTCCATGCTGCAAGCCCGAAACCCCGAAAACGATCAGCGATGGGACGGAACAGGACAGGGAAGGGGCGTTGGCATGTCGAAGCGGGCGGGCATTACTGTTACTGCTGTCATGGACACAAAAACAGACAGAAGGGGCTCGGCGTGGGTGTTACCGAGAGTGTCAAATGGCGATCGATCTGAGTAGAAATACGGGAAATCTAAGAATGAGCAGGGCACCTCCTTTCCAGATCACCACCTACTGGTTTTGCTTCGTCTACACTCTGGCGATACACGAGAAACAAAAACACCGGGCGAGCGCACTGCAAAACCCCGTTTCAGGTACATCGATTAAAAAAAACGCGACGGAAGGCACAAACGCGCGGAAAAGTTTCGATCCCGATACGTGCTGATGGGATAGAATCTGCCTGGTAGTAGTATGCAGCACGTGATCGGGCTCTCGGGGGTACACAAATGCGACGATCTACCAGTGGGTGTACGATACCGAGCAGCCTGCAAAACACCAACACTATCAAGTTCGATATTAAAAGGAAATAGCCAAGAAAAAGTATCGGCGCGGCCATCATCACACGGAACAACACAGCAGACACCCGCCATCGATCACCGGCTCCAAGCTCCGCCCAACATTCAAACCCCTTCCACAGGGCGTTTTTACGAACACGGCGCGATAGTCAGGGCAAAGGAAGTACCGCAGCACACCCGGAGCCGTCCTGCCAAGCAACCCGGCATACAACCCACAGAGCAAGCTCACACGCGAGCTACGGCCTACCCCCAAAGCTTCCGGGCCTGCGAATCGTGGCAGGATATTGGCCGTGACAAAGGCATATTTTAAGGAAAAAAAACTACTGTGTTTGCCCGGCGATTGAGGAGGGCCCCGATCGAGGAGGGCCCGACAAAGAAAGAAAAACATGTTGTCCTCTCGGGCCGCAAAAAAATCACGCCCCGATCCCGTAGTGCCCGCTTTCTGTGCATTCAGGCAGCCGCAAACGTGTCCGCTGTCACCTGTTCTTCACTCTCGCCAGCTCGCGCTCGAGGGCCCTTTGCCTCACCGAACCCTTTCCATTCTCTCGGAGGGCCAGAGCGTGCTCGGCTTCAAGTCGCGACATGCGCTCCCTCGCCGAGTCCGCCGCTTTTGACGCCTCTCGCGAAAGGTCGGCCAGGGCTGAGGCTTTGTCCTTCCCTGCTACATCTAAACGCCTTCATAAGCGTGTGCGGGAGCAGGAGGGATGGTGTTTGGGGGGGTGGGGGTGGGGTGAGCTACGATGCTGGCACACCTTGGCGTTGGAGAGGTGTGCGTGGCCTATCTACCATTCTCAGCAGGCGTCCAAGTGGCGTCGGATGGCAGATGCTGACTGGGGGAGCGTTTACAGCAGCTCAGTTCGGGACTCACCAAGATCATCCCGTGAAATTGAGCGCTCTAGAAGGGAAACAAATATGAAACACATAAATCGCGCAACCGCCCTCTCCCAAAAATCGTCAAAATGTTTTTTTTTATTCGTTGGTTGGCCGAAACGCTCTGATCTAGGCGAAACCCTGTCAACCCTCAAAACAACCCGCAGGCAGGAAATAATTCGCAAAGTGAAGTGCTTAAACGACTACAACACTAAAACCTAAAAACCTTCGCAAAAAGACACTGCGCAAAGTAGTAGAGTGAACTCCCTGCCGACGGTTATTGGAGTGTGGGATCGCCTTTCAACTCGCCTTCTCTCCCTGCCCCACCCCGTCCGGCTGTCCAGCAGAAAAACGTCTCTACGACCGCCGCGGTACTTTGAGTTCATGCGCGTACCTTGTGCAAAGTTCAACACTAACAGACGCCGTTTTACGTCATGAGGGCCACCAGACACCCTACATCGGGATGGCTTGAACGGGGCCATGACAATACTGTACTCTTGCCGAGCGCGAGGCGCTGCATCGATAGCACCACCATCCCTCCCGTGATCACGCCGTAAGCCGTAACACCACGCGCGTCGCATCGTTCCGAGGGCGGCCTATGCTCGCAGCCCCGGCCGTAGCAAACAAACCTTTGCCACTTCTGCTCTGCTTGCTTCATTTCTTCCCGCAGCCTAGATGCCTCTGCTTCGACGGAGTTCCCCCTCTCCCGCTCTTCGTCGGTGCCACGCAACGCCTCCTCGAGTTTGCACTCCATTTCTCTACGGCGGGGCAGAGGCGCGCATGGGAACGGGATGAAGGTCACATCAGCGAATGAGCCCTCCGGGCGAGGTACAAGATGGAGTGCGGCTAGACAAGAATGGTGATGCGAGCACGAACGGTAAGGCTGGAGAGGGTTCCCAGCCAGAAGACCGTTTGACTTTGTCTGCGACAACTTGCAAGCTCACAGCGCGTTGGGTCCCTCACCGTGAACGTGAAACACCCAGCTTTACACAAATACCTTCGCTCCCGCGATACACGTTAAATTTAAGCAGAACAGGCCACCCCCTACCGGTCAGTGTACGCCGCGTCCTTGGAAAGATGCGACCACCATTTCGGCTGTGGATACCCTTCCTGCTGGTAGGCGCAGACGACGACTGAACATTTTCCTAATGCACATAACTAAATAGGGAGACACAAGGCGGCTCTGAATCCCGCCGATTTGCGCACCCCAGCCAAAATGAAATCACAAAAAATACCGTCCCCGTATTAGATCATCTCTAGCTCACCCTGTTCTCGCGTGCAATTCCCTCAGTTCATGCCGGTACTGGTCGTGAACAGCCTCGGCCCTCGTCCTCCCGAGCCTACCGTCCTCCCTCAACAGCGCCAACAGAAACCCGCGCTCCCTCGCCAGCCGCAGCACCTCCCGCCGCAGTTGCCCGACGCTGAGCGCGGCAAGCCCTCTCTCGCTCTCGCCCCCCCCTCCGCCGCCACCGCCTCCCTCCACGACCGGCATCGAAGCTGACCCCGAGCTCTCCATGCGCGCGCCCCCGCCAGCGGTCCAACGAGGAGGCACGACCATCCGCAGCATGGCAGCGGCGTCTTCCGTGACTGCCCCGAAGGCGCTTGATCGTCGGCCGCCGCCCTTGGTCGCATCACGAGAGCTACCGGTGCAGGTCGCCGTCGCGTTAGTCGCACTCGCCGTTGCAGACTGGAGCGGCATTGGATCGGATGGGTCGATGTAAACGTCGCCGCCACCGCCATCGCCCCTCCCTCCTCGGAAAACAAGGCCGGCGTTGTAGGCGTCGTCCGCACGGCCGGCCGAGGGCAGAAAAAACAGCAGAAACTCGCCCCAGGTCACGTCACGTTCGAAGTGTGTTTCGTCCACGCTCGTCAAGTCACCGCCGCCGCCGCCGCTGTCGACAGCGCCACCGGCAGGGCAAAGCGCGGTTTCCATGGAATTGAGGGCGGCTGCCCAGCGTCGCGCGCCGACGGCCGCCTCCATAAGCTCGGCGACACCGCAGTCCGAGCGGAGAACGTCCAGAAGGCGACGCGCCCGCACAGCGCCTGTTCCGAGCCTGTTGGTTCATAGTTGGATACGACCAATACGAGCGGGAAATAACATGAGGGGATGAGACCGAGATCAGCGACAGCGGGGCTGCGGCGCATGCCTGGCAATTTCGCCATAGTGAAGGGCGACATCGTACACCCTTCCGGAGCTATCCAGCGTTCAAACGGCCACCAGCAACGGGATTAGGAGACCCTGCTTGACCACGTCCCTTTCTGGTCAAGACAGACCAGCCCACGCAAAAAATCTAAATAGTTGCCAAAACGACATACCGCGGGTCATAAAAGCTCTCGCAAAACTTCCATCGACGGTGTACCCCAAAAGGGCAACAGACTTCCCCCATCAGCCGCCACACCTATCTACCCTGCAGAAAAGCGCCCGCATCACGGCTTCACATTCGGGTCTCAACCCTTCCAGCAGCGGCGGAATCGATTCTCCCACTCGAGCAGCCCTACCCCCCTCCGCGGCACCGTCTGCTTGCTGGCTGCTGGCTGATTTAGGCTCCGATCCAGTGTTCAGAGGTGAACCTTCAAGGGGCAGGTGCCTCTGAGGGGCCGCTGACGAACGCCTCGACAGAGCCGCGGCTTCTCGGTCTCGGCGTTCCAAGAGCCATACGCGCCGGTCAGCCGCTAGGGCAGCGCGGCTGTTGCGTAGCTGAACCTGGAGGCGATGGTGGTACGACAGGACAGCACGATATAGGGCAGGAGCTTAGGAGGCGGTGGCATCATTGTCATCGTCGAGAGGAGAAATGGGAGGGAGTAGGCACGATAGGCCACTGGCGACGTAATTAAGCCCCGCCTGATGCCGCACGTATTGAAATGTGTCGCGTGGGGGTGTTACGGCATATTTTCGGTGGGAGGTGGGGGAGGGGGGGTAGGAAGATAGAAGTGCACAACACAGAGCATCGGGTGGGAAGTATCTGCCGGTAAGCAAACAGCTAGCCAAGCGCGCACCACGGCAGTTTGGGGCAGACGATAGTAAGGAGGCAGAACCGACGGAATGTGATAGAAAAAGGCAGATTTTGAGAACGCTTGCCGAAGCCGAAACCCTGCTACTTTTACTTTTGTGATGGTCGTGACACTTTCCCCCTCTAGGATTCTCTGTGTGCAGGTTGCAGCCGCCCAAACAGCGCGCGACTCCCGAAAACACGATATCGAGATCTAAAGGACGCTGGCAATGGCAGCGATCGGGCTTCCAGCACTTTACAGCACCTGCTCCTTTGAACTTTTAACGGGTCGCGAAACAACCGGAGCACACATGACGGCTAACAGAACAATCTAACGAGGCCGAACCATTTCAGCAAGGCCGAATCACGGCAACATGGCGTACCTCTTTGTGCTGTAGAAGGGTCCCGAGCATTTGGAGTCTCCCAGCAGCTTGCCCCACCCTCTGAGAAAATGCCTCCAACTTTGCAACACCCCTGCATCGGGAGTTTGGGGGCACGGTGGGCGGCAGTTGCACGTGTAATGCCTCCATGAGGTCGGAAGGGAATACTCGAGGTCTTGTAAAGGTTATTTCAAACCTGTATCGAGTGTATGTTCTCCAAACTTCTCAACCACCGGGCAATAATGCTTCCGCACGACACCGTATCATGGTTGATTCTACCAGCGGCGGCACGAAGCCAGAAACAAGGGAGCAGGCCTTCGCACACGTGTAAAAAGCAACCACCACTTTCCATGCGGGGGCAACGCGTGGACAACCACTGCGACTGTCGTTCGATGCGCGTGGCTCGAGTGCTGCATTCAGAACGTACGAACAGCGAAGCGTCTCCGATATCCGACAAGCATCGACGATCTGGTCCCATGCTTAGCGGGGCGTGGACCAAACAAACCCATCAAAACCTCTACGCCTGCCCACATGAGAGCTTTAAGGGCTCTGCCGTGAATGATGCCCCTCAACGGATCAACATGCAAGCAGAGCTGCACTCGGCAATGGTGCAAGCTCCAAGCGCATTTAAGCCTTGAGAAAAATGGGTCTACCATCTAGACGACGTCCACAAGCGCACCACCAATCTCCCCGCTCCCGTCTTGGTCTCACCGTGCCAGAAGCACCTCCCTCTCGAAGAAGCCTTCGCTCGCTCGCCCCACGAAGCCTTGCACCCACGCGCGCAGATCGCGCACCACCGCGGCATACCGTTGGTTCGAAGCCTCCGCCGATCGCCGCCTGTCGTACACACACGATAACCGACCTAACGTGAGCACAAGACACTTGTTTGCGGCAAAGCAGCAACGCGAAAATATGCACCGAAGAACGTTTCCTGCACCTCAATGAATGCGCTCACTCCAGCACGGATCGTCCCCCGCGCACTACCTTCGTCGCGCAGCCGGGGCCAAGACGCTGCAAGGTTCCATCGCCGGCGAGAGCTCAACTTCCGCACCCACCAAGCACGCGCCTGCGAATAAAATCCGGTAACAAACACACATCCTCGAGATCGGCGGCCACAGTCGGCAAGCCTTCTCTCTCGTGTCGGAATAAGCTGCCGCTATATACCCGTCGTTAGCCCCCGACGCCCAGTTTTGGTGCGCCCTTGAGCCCCCCTGTGCCCTCCTGGCGGTGAAAGGCCCAACCCTACAGTCACCCGATATCGACTCACACTCCCAGGGACAACGCGTCAGCGGTCAGCGAAACGAATTTGCAACAACGGGACACCTGGAAGCACGACCCATCTCACACGCACCCCGTCCTTTCATCCCGAAGCTCCTCGAACGCATGGGCCAGCTTGATACCCAATAGCTCCGCCTCAGCCTCCGCTGCAAGCGCCCGCTGCGCCAAGCTCTGTGCGACGGCAGCCAAGCGTGTGGTGTTTAGGCCGAGAGGTATGCGAACATTGATAGCCTATATCGACAGCGAGGGGGTGGAGGAGGGAGGGGGGTTCAAACTCTGCATAACGCAGCGATTAGATCATCTGTCTCTCACGCCTTAGACGCGTAATGGTGTTTTTCCTAGAAGAGGGGGGATTTTTAAAGGACTTAACTATAGTTCAAGAGAGAGGAATCGATCGATCGCGTCAACCAATCGGGAACGGACCAAGCACCTGCCGCTAGACCCATGAACCCCCGACCCAGAGATAGTTCCTGCACCAAGACGAAATTAAGAATTATATAATTTTAGCCGCTTTTATCCATTCTCCTCTCCCCGCCGACGATCCATCTACCCTCCCCCCCCTCTTCCAACGTGTGAGGCTCCTCGCCCTCGATCCAGCAAAGGCTACCTCTGCTCATACCTTGGCCTCAGTCTCCGCCTTCAAGCGCGCCTCGTTGGCCTCCGCCACTTCTCGCACGGCCTTGCGCGTCTCGGCAGCCGCCGCCTCTACCACGACGCCCCTCTGCAGCAGCAACTTCAAGACTTCCCCCCTCCAGCAGGCCAGCAGCTTCGACACCGCCTGTTCCCTGTCGTTCTTCTCGTCCCCGCCCTCGTCGAGGGGACGTGGTTCGCGGCCGTCTGTTGGCGGGGACGGATCAGTGGAGCTGTCCCCGGCGGCTGAGGAGGCGTTCATCTTGTGCGGGTGTGCGAGGACGGGGACCGCCGCCACCGATGTTCGCGATGCCGAAAACATCGAGGCACCTTCCTCGGAGAGTGCATCGTCCGTAAGTCGCTGCATCTTCCCGAGAGCGACGCACCTGGCCCCGAAGAGGAACACGGTAGGAGCAGAGGCGGTTCATCATCAAATAATGGGGCGGGGCGGCCAGTGAGCACCGACTGCTCCAAGTGCCCCTCAGAAAGAAGATGGAATATATATGTATCCCAGTAAAGCTACCGCTGAACCGTGCCTACAAACAGCAGCGAAGGGTCCAGGACGAACAGCTCAGCCAGTAGGACAAAAGGCGTGCAAGATAAAACGCGAAACGAATTATCAAAATGAAAAAAAAAAACTGACCTCTTCTCCGCCAATGCAAACTGCCGGCGGAGGCTGTCGTTTTCCCGCCTGAGCGCCTCCCATTCGCCCCGGTCGACCATCATCACCTCCCCTCCAATCCCAATGCCGCCGCTACTGCCACCACCACTGACACCAACTCCACCTCCTCGGCCTTTCGCCCCGGTCGGCCGCGCCTGGTCACTCACTGAAACCCCCTCATTCGCGACCTCTGGAGGCGCCTTTTGCGTCGTTGTCGTTGGGGACCCCTTCGACCTCCCCCACCCCCATGGGAGAGACGAGCGCACGTCCGTCTCCTCGTGAGCGATGCCAGCTAGTCCCGGGCGGGAGCGCGACGCAGAGAGAAATGGGCCGCGGTTGTGAAGCGCAAAACGCGCGGCCTGGCCGTCGAATTCGTTGGCATCGACGGCGCCGCCACCACCGTTGTTGCCACCACTGCCACCTCCACCGCTACCTGCGAGATCTCCTCTTGCTGCGCTTTCCTCCCGACTATTCAGCCAGGCACTATCCCCCCGTTCCTTCCAACCGGGGGCACGGACGGCAGGCCTTGAGGTGTCACAACCACCAGCGGCTCCGATTGGAACGCTGCGCACGCTCGCCGAGCGGTCACCCTCAAGCACTCCCCCCCACTCCTTCTCAGGCTGAATATCAGGCGAGATGGTCCACTTCGCCTGACCCACCCCCTCACTGTTGCCGCCCATGGCACCACCAAGGAAAGGCGACAAATGGGCGTCCCCCCGGGCCAACCCCGTCATTGCGTGGGACCGGCCGGCCTCTCCTGTCAACGTCGGTACGCCCAGTGTTACATCTGATGCGTTCGAAGGGGCTGGTTCTTCTGAGACAGCAGTCGCCCCGGCGATCACTTCCCCGACCCTGCCTGCACTAGGGACGAGACCAATCGCTGCCTCCCCGAGAGGTGTGTCGACGGAGGGCCAGTCGTCTACGTTCGTGGCGGCACCGGTTGTGACCACTGCGGCGGTTTTCCCCGTCTTTACAAATAGGTTCTCCTCCCGCGCCTCCACTGCAGGCTCCCGAACGTCGTCATCGCCACGCCCGGCCCCGTGCATCACAGAAGTGAGCGCCGCGTCCTCGGCCCCTGGCGGCATCGACTGGGCCACCTCCCCGCTCCGGATCTCACCCACGCTTTCAGCCGAGCCGTGGTGCTCCCCGCTGCTTGTTTCGCTCACGGCGCAGCAGGGCGGGGCTTGCGCCGTCGCCCCTGGAGGAGCGGCCACGCCCGCTTTTCCAGCCACCCTCACCAGCCCGGTCGCCACCGATCGTCCCAGGCCTCCATCTTCCGGATGGGCGGCCTCTGATTTTATCCCTAGGTCTTTGGTAGCCGACCCTTCCGCCGCATCGCCCGGCCCTTTCGACATTAGACCAAGAATGACCGCCGAGCCCCGCGACCCCTCCGCAAACGCCTGCGCTCCCGCCACCCCACCCCCGCCCCCACTACCGCCGCAGAGTGCGTCGGATTCCTGGGCGCCAGTAGCGCCACCCTCTCCCATGCGGTTAGAAGAAGCGGGTACCATGGAACTCGGTGTGTTTTGCGCTTCTGATCCATGTTGTAACGGCCTCGTCGAGACTGCGGATCGAGGTGTGGGATCAGTTTTCCGCGAAGGACTTTCGGTTGCCGAGATGTGACTTTGCTCCGCCTGTCGGTCGCCCCCATCAGCTGGCTGGCGATCCTCTCGGGGGCTGTCACCGCATGGGGGGAAGAAAAGGCGTTACGACACAGGGGCGGGCAGAGATGATACTGTCGGGTCGTGCTGTGAATCAAACTATCGTTTCCTCTCCCAGCGTGAGCGCCGTGGGGCATGTATATCGGCACCAGACTCATCAATGCTGCCCGCACATGTGTAGGTCAGGATGCAATTCACACAACACCGGCAAAACTCACGCGTGATCCAAGGCGCTGAGTGAGGGCAGGAGGCCGAGAATGCGGCGGCGATAGCCTCCCTCCGAGGCCACTGGATTTCCTGCAACGACAAGCTCCGTAAGGGCTGTGAGCGAAGCCAAATAGGAGACCTGGCAGGTTTGCGACGGTGCAAGAAAATATCGGCCATGTCGGTTGTACAGGGCCGTTAGGTTCTACTGCCAGAACCACGGCGTCGAAAGCTGTGCGTGTTTCCATCGTTGATTTCGCTTGTCGGCTGCGCGACTCCTCGTCATACGCCGGGAAAATAGTGTAGACTAAACCATTGCCGTCACTGTGAGCATCTCACGGCGTGATCAGGGCCCTACTCGTACAGCTTGCATGCAAGCAAATACCAGACTTACCTGTTCCATCTGTGCAACCAAATTGTTGGCTACATTCAGCAGCTCCAGTGACCCCGAGGTGGAGGCCAACGGCTGCAAGCTCGCTCTGCAAGAATAAAAGCAGCACGAAAGAATTGTGGCACGCGGAGCTGCATCATCAACACGCGATCAGGAGCTGCAGAGAGGCGAAACGCGCACCCCCGCTCGAGGGTGATGCTCTTCATTCGACGCGGTGGGCGCACGCTCGCCAACACGCATAACTCGCGCCACCGGTGCACGTTCGCAATCGAGCGGAATATGCAGACGGTGGAAACGTATCCCAACAACTGCCAGCTTAGGGAAAAAACCTAGACACGAGCAAGAATCTATTATCAACGCCGATGCCGCCAGGGCAGCTGCAATAACAACGACCTCGTGCACGAACCTTGCAATGGCGAACCCACCCAGCCCCGTCGCAGCGAGAAAATCCTGTTTTTAATAATTTAACGGTCTCCATTTAAACGCTCCAGACACACAGAACACGACAGGGTGTTCGGACGATATCAGGGAGTTCTGGCTAGGGAACCTTCACCGGCAAACCCGCAGTAGTTTGCGATAAATTAAACAGGCAAAGTTAATCGAACTACTGCTGCAGACCTATGGTATACCCGGTACGTGGGACCACTATAACATTAATACTATAGTAACTCGGTTGTATCAATCAAATCACCAACAGCGCCAAAAACTCAACCCCCACTTCCCAAACAGATTGTACTTACTGTAGCATTTGCAGCTCGAGGGCGTGCCTACGTAAAGCAGAGCGCTCGTTCTATCTTGCGCGGCACGTATGATACGGGATTACAGAGTCCCAATACCCCAAACGCTCACATTTTGTTGTCGGAGATGTCGAGTTCCCTGAGGCGCGTGAGGTTTGTCAACCCGTCGAGACATTCCGGCGCGGACCCCAGTCGGTTACAGGAGAGGTTGAGCTTGGTCAGGCAGGACAAATGTTCCAGGTTTTCGACCCGGGATATCTCTGGGCGCCGACGGACCGGGGAGACGGCGCAGTCAGCACACTTTTGTGAAAAAACGGCCTCGAAGTTTTCGTGGGGTCTCGAAAAGTTTCCCTGCTGGCAACGCCGCCGAGGGGAGTACCCAACCAAACCAAACACGCAGCCCTCTTCTCTCTCAAATATTGCCTCCAATCGTCAGCGGACCAGAAAATTCAGAAACAGACAACCGTCCACATGACTTCCGCGCCTACTGCGAATACACAAGTAGCACAAGTAGCACAAGCAATACCTCGCGTGATAGTTCTATACATACAGCAAGTACGTGTAGTATTAATTTCCTGGGAGTTTAAGGTACTGGTACAATAGCAGGTCAACCAGTCTCGTTGTTGCCGTCATGGGTTGCCGTCATGGGTAAAATGTAAAATATGCCGTCGTTCAGCCAGTCATTCGACCAAGGGAACAGCATACCTACGCACGAGGTAGCAAATGTCTGCCGAGAGCGTACAGTACTCGTGCTGAGTATCGTGTAAGTACAAAGATATCAGGAGACAACAATTTAAGCCTGTGCCGGGACGACCGTCTAGACTGAATAAACTACCTGGTAGTTTTCTAGGTTCAACGTGGGAGTTCCTAAAGGCGTGATTCACGACGCCCGAAACTGTCGTCTCCTGACACAGTTGCTTCTACGAGTATGGTACCAGGTACAAAGCTCCGCTACGCTCGTGCAAGGAAGAATACAACAACATGTGAAGGGGGCAGGAGAGGCCCATGATTTGGAGCAACTACACTATTAATAGTGACTTGAAAATGACGAGAGCTCCCATGGCGCAGGGAAAAAACGGCGGAACAACCGGGAGGCCGCATGCATGTACGCACATATTTTTTTTATATGTACGAAAGAGAAAGCACAACACAGCACGACATAGCATGGCACAGCAGCACCGCACCGCAGGGCTGGGCACGGCACCGCACGGCGCTGCACTGCGCCGCGCTGCTGCGCTACGCTGAGCTGAGCTGCGTGTGCTTTTTTGCCATTTTACTAGTATGTACGTACATGTACATACCTCACGTACATACCTGGCACCCGGTATGATACTTCGCATGATACCTGGTATTATATGTACGGTAGAGAAGGCACAGCATCACACAGCACGCCACAGCACGCCACAGCACAGTACCGCACGGCAGGGCACGGCGGGGCTCGGCACCGCACGGTGCTGCGCTGCTGAAAATTATTAATAGCTGAGAGCTGAGCTGGATGTGTTTTTTTTACAAACAATGCAGAAAGCAAATAAATATTCAGGAAGGTTCCCCAAAAAAACATATCCTCGTCGGCAATTAAGAGCTGAGGATGGCTGAGAGGTGGGAGGTGGGAGGATAGCCGAGGGCGAGGGCCCAGGGGGGGCACTCAAAAAGTAAGTAAGTTTATACCGGCACCAGGTACAGACGAACCAGATATCAGGTATCATGTACGTACTGCTGTAATCAGGAATAGATACACTCATTCCCCACTACCGTAAATAACTACATTTTGGGGGGAAATACGGAAATATTAGGTAACTGGAAAGCCGTTAAACAGAGTACCAGTACCAGTACCAGTACCAGTACGCAGTGCGTGAGTGAAAGAGCGGCGAAGTGATCGGAGCAAGCCGTTGCCGATTAAACGCACGAGCGCAGACTAACTACACCGCAGGTTCCAGTCGTTCGATTTACGGCTTCTTGTACAAAAGTTTTCAACTTTTTTACTTATGAAAGCAGTTGAACGAAACAAGACGCCACGAAAACCCAGCTTTGTTCTTATTCAAAACCTCATCCGCGCAAGGCACGTAAGCACAGCCTCGTACTATTGCAATACGTAGACCTGCGTAGAATGCTCCATTTGATCACGCAGCAGCAGCAGCAGCAGCAGCAAGCACCCCCAGCCGCAGATAGTACGAAGGACGAGAGCGGGCGGCAAAAAAACACCAGCGGTTCGTACTCCCGTACGATTGATATTTGAATTGCTGACAACATCCGCGAGGGCGCAAAACCATACGCACGATGACTACGGACAGAGGTAGCACGGCATTCATTGGGTGTCGACCTTCTGCTATTAGTTGCAACGTACATCAAGGCGACCCACAAGCCACCATCCAAATGCACGTATCCCTCCCTCCGCACGTGCAAGCGTGCACGCAATTCGAGCCTTCAACCCTCAAACCGTCCGCGCCATTTGAGGCTAGAGGTATCATATGATACGATTCAAAAACTATTACACATCATTGTCACGAGGCAAGCTTTCGGTATGCTACAGGTGCCGTAACATAAGGCCCAGCAAAGAGGGCAAGCGGTTGCAGAGGGCGCTGGCATACATCAATACGACGATGGAGACGATCCGCCAGCAGACTCCCCTCTTCACTCACCATTAGTAGATAGGTTTAGCTTCGTTATCTGCCCATAGCTCTCGACTATGTCGCGGACGAGCTCTAAGCTCAGCAGACGGATAGGCATGACAGCGACGGTCCTTAGAGCTTCTTCCGGCAGTAGTGCATGCGCAACCCACGTATTGCACAGCTGAATACTAGCCGTACACTATGCCCACTTGGGCGTCGGTGGCTCTATACGGACGACAGCGGACTTCCACATTGTCTGTCAAGTACCAGGTACCGGGTATCAAGCAGTGCTCTCTACGATGCATCGAACGGGAATTGTTCCAGGCTTATGATTCGGAGTTTTAACAGAGAAGTAGGCTTTATTGTGATTTTGAAACCGTCAAATACGTGACTCTACGACGACGACGGCACATTGAGTCGACGATCGGCGACTTTACTTGCTAAATATCGGCGACTTTACTTGCTAAATAACTGAAAGGTCTTTCAGCCGATCGCTCGCAACATCATAACATCATGTTGCAAGCATAAAAAAACAAGTACTCCTAGCCGACGACCGACAGCTGGAAACGATGGGCGACACAGACTCGGATTCGGAGAATAGCGCCTTCAGCGATGGGGTGGGTGAACCCTTCGATGTTTCTGGGTCTACTTTTTTTACGCGTAGAAACCGCCGTCAGAGCCTTGTCGTACGTCGCTCACCGTACGGCAGTAGTCGCTCTACAAGTACTGTAGAGATAAACCGACTGCTGATTTTTTAGAATATAAAAAGAGGGATGCTGACCAAGACGACTGCACGTCGTGTGCACCTAGAGAGAGAGAAAAAAGGATCGTACTGTGTGTCACGTGTCGTAACGTGACGACTGACGTTGGGAACAAGTTTAAACGTATTGCTGTAGGTATATATACACAGGCCGAAATTGTTGAAAACAATTATTATTATAGGCTTCGATGCGAGTCGACGAGGGAAGAAAGTGTTGACCCCTTCTCGCGATAACAGTGCAAGGCACGTATCGTGGCGGGGAGGGGGGAGAAGAGCCTACTGATATGTGACCCCGGATCTGAGTTACGACTAGGAGGGAGCGAGAAAGGAGGGCGAAGATAATAAACGGGAGGGAAAAATCAAATACAAATAAAATAGGAAACACAGCTCAAACCGGGCAACAAGATAATAAACAGTAATGTATATAGGAAATAATATCAGTTAGTTATTGACGCCCACCCACTTTCAGAAACGAGGTCTCTCGAGGGCGTGGACAAGTCTGGGTTAGTTCCGGGATCATCAAACGTAGAAGAGCAATCCAAAGTTCTTACACGTGTGAGTATGACTATATACCGTGCGATGCACCATGCTGATGGAAGCACAACAAACAGCATGGAGTTGCCATTAATTGGAGTCGTACCGCACAGATGAGGGCGCCGCTGTTGGAGCGTGGGTGCTGCTAGAGGCAGGGCAACAAGGGTGTGAGGAGGTCAGGACGGGTGCTGACTCCAAATATTTGCAACGCGGAGCTTTCAGTTTCGTGGGGGACGAAGTTTGGTCGGCGTTGGTGCGCGTGCGAGTGTAAATGCTGCGGTGCACTTATACAAGAAACTCTGAAAACGGTCGAATTTGAACCTAGAAAAATAATACAACAGTACGAGTAGTCGTTTAGGAAATATGCTGATGATGCTTGTGAGGACACACAAAACAATACTTTGAGTCTGGACGCCAAAATTAGCGTTTCTTAAGTGCGGTCGCCGTAGCAGGGGTCACTTGTACCTGCTCTTGGAAATCAAGGCCGTAAAGAAGTAATGCATCATGATGTCACCGATAACGTCTGCTTCTGTTGTCAAGAACGAAGTTCACAGTTAGTATTAATAGTATCGTTACTTGGTCACGGCTGTAGTGTAGTATCGTTGCATGGTTGCTTGGTTAGACTACGCTGGCAGTGCGCCCGTTGACTTCCCACAGCGTGCGTTGTGGCACCCGTGACTTGGCACAATCAAAATCCTGGGCCGCTTGTTATTCACCAGGCGACGCAGCGTTCTTTTCTAAATAAAACGTATACTGTTCTCGCTCGTCGAGGCCTATACCTACCTGGCGCGAGTGTCCGTTGGATCGATTGCGGCACCCCGCGTTATTTTTTCCTGCGGTGTGTACCCTTTCCGTGCTCGCACACATACACCAAGCATGTACCAGGTACACACGATGGCACCGCATCCGTCGTCCTCTGGGCTCTTGGCTTGCGCTACGGCCTGCAAGCCATTCGTTACGATGATGCCTGCTGTTTGTTCTCGTCGGCCGTGACGCAGTCGCGACGTATTGTAGTCGAATCGATTCAAACCCTATAGCCATCACACCATATACCGATTTCAGAAGTATTATTGAATTTACCATCCGTGAATGTATCGTACAGCTTGAGTGTCAACAACCAAAATCATGATTCATATCATAGAAGAAAATCAAGACCACGAAACGCAAAAGTGTAAAACATGTACCTGGTACTAAGGTATCCATCAACCAAAAGCTACGAATACCAGATGTACCTCCCTTTTCCCCTGGCCCTGCTACCTCCAACCGCAAGGGCCACGTTCTCCATCCACGAGGTGCGAGTACGAGTACTGCGAGTTGAATGCGAGGTGCTCGAAATAATGACAAAATGACAGCACTAAGTTCGACGTAAGCGCACTCAACCGATGATGCCAGCCTCACCGTGCTCGCCTCAGCTGTTCGGCGTCTCGTCTGGTTCGTATTACGACTCGTATGAGATTGTACCATAGTGCCCAGTAGATATGCATGATAGTGGCACTCCTGCTGCTGTATGCATATATTGTGGGAAGTGATTAAAGTGCCCCGGGGGCACTTTTGTTAACGAAGCCCCTAGGGACACATAAGCTCAATGCCCCCTCGAAACTGGGGCCACATTAGGCTATAGTGCACCCAAACATATGAAGCATGACACCGCGCACGACAACTGCGACCGTGGGATACTAGACCTGCCTGAGGGTGGTTTACGGCTTCTATTGCCTCGGCGGGTACAGTGGTTCTGGCTGCCATCGCTCCCCACCCGTAATACTCTTGGCTTTTCCGGGCATTTTTGGGGGCACAGCAAGCTAAAGTCCTTCCGAAAATTGAAATATGAAGCACGCTACAACGCGCGACTACCGCGACCGTAGGGTACTAGACCTGTCTGAAGGTTGTCTACGGCATCTACTGCCTCGGTGGGTGCAGTAGTTCCGCCCGCCATAGTTCCTCGCCCGATATACAAACGTGTTCGTGTTCTCGATAGTCATGATCTATCCGAGCATTGTTTGGGCGCACATTAAGCAAAACTACCCCCGGAAATAGAAAATATGAAGCACGCCACAATGCGCGACGACGGTGTCCGTGTGATACGAGACCCACTACGCGTCGGTGCAAGCTTACCATATCGAAAAACAAAATACTATTAGGAAACAGTTCGCGGTCCCCAGCCCGCCACGAATAGTATATTAATAGTAGCATGGTCAGCAGCTGTTAACCTCACGGCGTGGCCAACTAATACATATATTTTGCCATACACGGGTTGCAGGGCAAGGATTTAACTCTCTCAGAGGCGAAGGGCATCCTCCGGGACATTATGACGTTGTGTGAGCGGCAACCTCACAGGAAGAAGCTGGCAGAGGCTCGGGCCAAAGCAAAGGTACACATGGAAGAGCCTGTCGTGGCTGGAACGTCCAAACGCAGCTGTCTGCAGCACGTAAGTTTTTTTGCCGCCACTTGTCGCCCCATGTACAGCCGCTATATTGTCTGAAAACCGATGTTCTTCATTGAAAACAGGGTAACCCTCGAGCGGCGATGCTCTCCGTCGTTCCCATGGTGGTCGGAGTCGCCGAAGGAGTACTCGCGCGGCGCCATGAGAGCAAGCGATCGACACGCACCAGTCCAGCCTCAACACACGCGGCAGCCAAGCCCCCCGGAAGACATGATGAATCGACAGCAGGGGCATCGGATTGTGCTGGCAACATTACGGGGTCGTTGGTCGAATTTTTGCTGGAAGCCCAATTTTTGGTAGGGTCTGATTCTTCGGGAAACATGAAGCGGGATATGATGGCTTTGCGATCGTTGCTTTGTCCCCCTTGAGTTAGGCTGCGGGTCATACCGGATCTCCGACGCATTAGTTGGATCCGGTTCCACAATTTCTTCCCCAGAGGCTTATGCGCTACGAGTAAAAGGTGCCGCCATTTTTCATGTCTGTCGAACGCCGCGGGTGGCAGGGTGTCTCAAGCCGTTTTTTCTGGACGAGAGACGCGAGCCCCTTCCCAAAAGGTCGGGGTATCCGCTCGGCGAATCCCACCAGGGGGTGAAGAGCCGGTAAAGTCTACCAACGGTCCCGGAACCACCACGGGCACGACAAACGACTGGTACATCATATATGCGGAATCCTGAGGCCATACCAGCGAGGGGGGGAGACGGGCAACGACGCGCCCGAAGGGAACGATGGGCTTGCAGACAGCGCAGACGGCTCGAAGAGCGGCTCGTAGGCCGAAGGAAGGACGGCTGTTGCACTAGTGAAGACGGTACACCCCCATACAATGCCTCTGGGATATCCCCGCTGGGGATCTAAACACCCGCCGGCATATATGAAGGGTTTTCGGCACTGCAACAGCAACTTGCGACTCCTCTTGGGAACTCAAACAACTCTCTGTTACTGCCGCTGAGAGCTTGCGGGCGAGCAGTGGGCGTAGGCAGCGGGGTCCACAAAAAGGGGGCCGTCGGTTCAAAGTGGTACGAACGACGAGAAACTAATTGCAATGATGGGCATGGCGCGAACATTTAGTACGGATAGACAAATATGTTCTCATAGGCGATACTCAAAATAATAATGAGGTTGCGGTAAAAGCTCCATTGGCAACGAAATATCGACTGTGAAGGGACACGCACGAGTGCTAGAACGACCGCTCCACTGAGAAGCAGAAGGTAGCACAGCGGCGACGGAGGACGATACGCAATACTTATTTGACACATGCTACGATAAGCGGTGCACCAGTTTTTTTCTGGGGCTTCTTACTTTAGGAGCTCTGCATTTCACCCACAAACTGATTTTCAGTGAGCGAAAAGTGCAACACGATCAACAAATCCATGAACTAGGTATACAAACAAACCATATTGCAAAACAAGAACGACAACCCGACGGTTTTGGGTTAAGGATCCCCGTCATTCAGAGAACAAACAAGACAAAAAGTGCTACGTCTATCGTAGCACGCGTCATTTTTCCGTCCATTTATTGCGGGCGTTTCGTTGGCATACCGGGGGGAGAGAAGGGGAGACACCTGTGACCACGGCATGTCCAAAAGATCGCTGAGGGTAGCACCTCCTACGAGTTGAGCTGGAATGTAAAAGCGATTATTATTTAAAAAAAAATACAGCGCACTGAACGCCAACGGTGTGTCGTGTCAACGTGGCCGAAAAAGGGTTTGGAGTGCTTCGTTCGTACAAAAGCGTGGACGAGCGGTAGTGGTGGCCCGTACATACTTCTGCAGGCGGTCTCTCGCCTCACGAACTGCACTGCTGTGCGGCGTCTACCGACTGGTGTCATCACCAGCGCATGACTGATGACTTCCCCGACTCGAATATCACGGGGGGAAACTCCGATTTTTAACCAAGTTGAACTCTTCAGGACTGCACTCTCGTTTAGGGAACAATTGACCCCAGAAATAGGCTTGGATATTTGTCTTTCGGCACAGGGCAGTAGTAGTAAAACGGGTTTCAAATAAAATTAACGCTATACCGGGCGTGGTACTGTTTGCTCCCTTGTTTCCGCACAAATTGCTATGAACATGCAGCCGAAGAGAAACCGTCGGATCACACCAGGATGCCAAATATCTCATATATCACCAAGGTGGAAGAACAGCGCAACTATTAAATAGTAAATATACCCCCCCCTCCCCCCCCGCGTCTCACGATTGAAGCACCTTTAGAAAGTTCTTGGTATATCACGCTTGCACTCTTTTTGTTTTCCCGCCGAAAGCGCCAGAGCGCGAGTTGGCAAAATGCGATGAAAATCCATCCCTATGCACGGACAAAAATGAAGGAAAGCACCGGGGGGGAGAGTGGAAGTCCCCCTCCTGTGACCACGGCTTGTCCAGAACGCCGCTGAGGGTAAAACCTCTGCCCACAACTTGAGCTGATCGAGAGAAAAAGCGTTGATTGTCAAGCAAAGTGTATACTCTTACAGTAGCTGTACAGAGTAGTATATACTTGTATGAAACCATTATAAAATGGTACCCTTCGACACAAGCAAGCACCGACCGGTAGCTATTACAATAAATATCGTTATATGTCGCGGATGGAACCGACCCCCCTCTGACTTTACGGGGAAGGGGTCGCTCGCTCTCGCCTGCTCTTTTTTTTATGCGTGATGATGATCTCCAACGTATAATATCGTCCCCTAAAAAGAAAAAAATATTGAATAATCCATACCAATTCAAGGCATTGGCAATTGATTTCATCCACACCCCCCCCCCTCCCTACATAATTGTCTAGTATCAATCGTATATTTAATAGAACGAGCTATCGTTTTCTAAAAACAATATAAAAAACATATATTGTACTGTAGTATCATACGAAGTATATAAAATGAGTATGCTTCGTATAATTTATATATATATAAATACTATATATATCTGGTACCAGGTATACTTCGGGGCGATCTGCATTTATTTGGTTCGGCGAAGAACGAACGAGCGCACGCTCACAATGTTTTGTGCCACCCGCCAAAATTCCTAAGCAGTGCAAAATACAATCGGCTGCCGAATAGAGAGCCATGACACAGGTACAATATATAATTGACCCTAAAACTAAGCCGAAGACTGAACCAATCAGACCCAATCAACCGTTGGTTAGCGTTAAGCCGTTTGTCTCGTAAACAGAGTGTCTGACAAGACCATTTTACCGGAAAAGTGGTAAGCTACAAGCTACCCTCGAAGAAAGTAGAAAACGGGTACCAGGGGTACCAGGGGGTACCAGGGGGTTGCGTACAAACTTAACAATTGGTGTGTCATGCAGCATAGATGGGTGGACGGAAACCAATATATACTATTTATATTATACAATACCAAATATCAGTACAGTTGTAGGTTCCGTCAACCCTCGCGTTCGTTCGTACCCCCGAAAAGAGATACGAGACATATAGGTATGATATACGAAGTACACGAGCACGAGTAATACCCTGCTGTCGGGCGGAAAACGGAATAGTATTACATGTAGTGCAGTCCATACTGCTTTATTCGAGAACTAATGTACTTCTGAGTGCGTAAAAACTACCAGGTACAAGGTACCAAGTACGTTATTTTGTTGATAAAAATTCGCAAGGCACATCCTCCATACTACCGAAAATACTACATTATTGCCAGGGGAAACGCGTATCGCCCGTCACTTATCTCTCACCACGTGCACAGGTTGAGCAGTAGCGTTATCCAACCTATTATGCCTCGCCCTGAACCCTGCCCCCTCGTAGATATTATACGCATGCTGCTGTAGATAGATAGGCTTTCGATTTCCAAGAAACCACCATACTTTCCTTTGCAGACCTTCCAGGGCAATGATATACGTCGGCGCGCCCTATGTGCAGGAGCGTCCTGCACAAAACTCTGTGCAGGACGTGTGTGGTCAATTTCAACTTTCCACGGCCAAGCGACCCCAGAACTAGCTCTAAACCTAACCCTAACCCTAACCCTGACCCTAACCCGAACCCGAACCCGAACCCGAACCCGAACCCGAACCCCAACCCTTTGGGGGGCTCGGGGTCGCCAGGGGCGGTCAAGCGGCTCCGCCACGTGTATTGGTTGCGTTTTCCCCACAAACCTCCGGGCGGCCGAAAGACCACCCACGACCAATCAGACC
>JAYJME010000262.1:0-27200 GCA_036873775.1 Costaria costata | reverse complement strand
GACTAGGGAGGGAGAAGGAGAAAGACGAGTGAAGATAATAAATGGGAAGATTAAAAAAAAAAAAAAAAAAAAAAAAAAAAACCCTTTTACTACCAAAAAGGTATCCTACACTATTTCCAAGTAGTTTCGTCCCAAAAACACGTTTCCCGCTCTAAAGCTGTAAATTCTTATTTTTCGAAAAAACTCAGCCTGAAATTCTTAACTAACTCGTACCAAATTCTAACACATGTCGCGTACTGTACATGTTTTCTTTCATCGGGACGCTTCGACGCTTCCTATTAACGTGTTAATAGTTAAAATAGCCTGTTTCGTGACCACGGGTTTCAGTTGAACATGAGAACATCAGCATCAACACTGCTGTTGCTGCAGATCTGCGACCGCGAAGAACGCGAGCTGCGATCCGCCAACAACGTGCAAGATCTTCTACTCGTATACAACAATAAAAAACGGTGAAGATGAAGATGAAGAATGCAAACTATTCTCGACGAGCTAATACGCACTACCGGAGCTTCACGCAACGGCACGCAAGACTCGCCTTCTTCTCACGACCCGAGCCAATTCCTATGCCCTCTTGCTCTGCAGTCAGATCCTCCTCCTCATCCCGGGCTGTGCCTCCAATATTGCCCTCAAGGTCGTGGGAAGATGAACCACCTTGGATTCGCCCTAGAGATGCCGTTGCTCTGGTGCTTCCACCTGCTGCAAGCGGAATCAGCCCCCCACTAAGAGTGCTGGACCCTACGGGGTTTGACCCTGCGCGCTTACCCAGCGGCACGAGACCGCCTGTGAGCGACTTGCTCATGGTGCCCTTCGTAGAGTATATCTCTCTGACCGACGCGATTGATTTTGATTTTTGAACCCAAAAAAACACGGGTTTCCACCGTTTATGAAGCGTGTATGAGCAGGGGCCGCCAACAGAAGTTTTCGTTCAGCAGTGCCACGAAGCGAGGGCATCAGCTAAATTGAGCGACAGCGTCAGCTAAGGGCAAACTAGTGGGCCAAGGCGGGACGCAGCACGCGCCGCCTTGTCTTCGAGATGACTGATAAGACGTGCATAGCTCTTTTCGACTATAAGGGAGAAGGTGGGGTCAAACGGAATATTGATTTTTCGCTTGGAATTAGGAATGCTCTTGGGAATGCCGCTCTCATCACAGAAGCTCCTGCTGCTGCTGCTGCTGCTGTTGTGCCAGCTACTCCTCTACTGTCTGTCATTCTCGACCTCTTCCTCGGGCAAGTAGTCCAGGAGCTAGACTGTCGGTTGATTATTAGATGCTTCTCAATGTCTCGGTATTTTGTATCACGACTGACTGCATGGACTTACCTCTGAGGCCTTTTACCTATACAGAGTACTGTAGTTGCCCGCCTTTGCTGTCTCTGAGTAAGCTCTTTCTCAAAGTAGATATCGTAACGGAATCGCGTGGATCGGTCCTCCTCTCAGGCAAGGAGCAGCTGAGCTTCCGGCAAGGCGATGTTATCAACTTGAAGCGCATGCCTCCTGGAGAGGGGTGGGGCCTCGGGGAGATCAGTGGGAAGGTGAGCCACATGTAGCAGTCTAACGGCCAGTTTTTGTTCCACCCGCGTACCGTGCTTACGTAGAGATTGTGTTGTGTTACTCAGCAGCGTCGGTACTCGTAGGACCATTGCAGGCGCACCCAGGGGTGCACTCGTAGCGTACGCGAATTCAGACCCTCTTACTGTACGAGTAGGACCTACGCAATCATACTCTTAATATTAATCCTACGAGTAGGCACCGCTGGGAGACTCGCACCAATACCGTCGTGCATACCTGGTCATGATACTTGGCAACGGCTGCTGCTGTGGTTGATGGCGAATCCCGAGCGCACCCACAATACCGTCCATTGCTATTGCCAGGGGGGGTACCTCGATGCTCAGTCTGGTATCGAAAATGGAATGGTTCATGGGTCGCCTCCTTCGCTACGTACGCGGTGCATTATATATCTGTCATTGTTGTCAAGGGGGCAAACGCGCCCAATTTCCTCTTTCCTCTTGCAAGGAAAAATCTCCCGTTTGTTATTTATTGTCTACGATGCTGCCGACAGTCCCGGCCGCGAAACCCCATTACAGGGAGTCCCTATTATATACACTATTGATATGCTGCTGTAGCCTACATAATTACAGATTACAGCAGTGGTATAATACCAGGTACTTGATATATATGTACTCGTACTCGTACGCTCTGTACGAGTACAGTCCGTAGGACTTGTGCAGTAACTGAACGAGGTACAGAGTATGCTACAGACAGTGCGTGGTACGATGCATTTTTTGTAATGCATTTTCTCTGTGTCGTAGCTTGTGACTACAGAGCGTGTTTCTCCTAGGGTGAAGAATCAGCACGGACAATGGGTGTGCTGGATGTTGACGAGTAGAAGAAGAACGGTTTAATGCGAAGAACACACACATACACCAGCTACTGGTACCAGGTATATTATCCGATACGATACGATACGATACGATGTAATTCAGACGTACAGAGTAGTAGGTTTGCCCTATGATACCATTACACGTGGTACGCTGGTAGCCTCGGCACTCGGCACTGCTCTGTACTCGTAGCCTAGACTAAAGCGGTTACGTATTAATAGTCACAATGACTTCGATTCTTAGTGCCGACGGCTTTCGTGTTTCTATCGTAACATCGTAGAATACAGGAAGATAACATCGTGCGACCAGGTCAGCAAGACGGGCGTCTTCCGAATACTGCCGCCAAAGCCGATAAGAATAATATTCATATCATATCATACATATGACATCATACGATAACATACCGGTACGTAAATACGTTGCGGGAAACGCTCACGTATTGCGCGAGTACCAGGTATGTACATATATATCATATTTCCTGCTGTACCTGGAACCTGGCAGGCCAGGTACTGCTGCTGTGTACAATTCGATGGAAATCAACGAGCGGAAAAACTAAACGATAAGAACCGAAGGAGGCGTGGGGAGAGGGATTCCCACTCTTTGACGCCGGGTCTTGCTATGATAACAGCATAGATACCAGGACAGGCGACAAGAGTATGATCGAAGGGACCAAAAGTCACCAATCCCATCAAGGCAACGCAACAGCCCAATTTTTCAACTTTACATAACCATAACGTAACGAGAAATGTGAAATGTATGTATCAATCTCGCTGCTTCTCGGCATTTTTGTGCAGAGACATTACGCTGACCTTGACTCAACACCTTCCTGTCGGCACATCGTAGACAGAATACACAAGAACGCTGGTCAGAGCGTCGAGCTACAACATATAATAACAGCAGTACTTTTTCCTAACAGGGACACGATATATATACGTCGTCGAAAGTTTTTTTGTGAGACCTCATTGCTGTTGTATGAATACCTGGTATTGAATATGGTATTGGTGCGTATTTATTATTTATACGAGTAGCAAAGGCTAGGCCACTCCCGAAGGTATATATAGGCGGTAATACCTAAGCGGGTTGGATTTTGCGGCGAAAAAGAGTTTCGACGCCATCGGACAAAGGTTAGGATTTCTTCAGCGAGACCTCCGACAGAAGGGTCGAAATCGACTACTAATAGAGAGCCGAGGCCTCTTTTGTACGGTATCGGGTACGGGTACTACAGCAGTATGTATGTTTACTACCAGTACCTGGTATAAGTTCGTGTTGCTGCTCAGTTTCATTTGCCTGAAGTAATTAGTATTAATAGTTGGACCCTCGGCTCTTGAGACGTACTCAGTCGCATTTGCCCGCCTCGCGCCTCACGTAGATAGCACAGCAATACGGGAAGATTATCGAGTGTTGAGTACCATCGGAGCGCTCGAAGTATGTTGTCGTCATCGTGTCCAGTATTACATTTTAATGATTCATGGTTGGACAATATTTATCTTGAGTTCCACGATACCTGCAGACCTTGTCCTCCCATCACGTTTCTTTTGAGCGCTGCCTTCCTATTACAACAGGAGCTCGTAGTATCAGTTAGTATCAGGTATCATAACATAGTATTGATGTTTCCGTAGCGGCAGACAGTGCTTGCGGCCGATTGACGAACGGCCATTTGGAGCTCGTCAGCAACTGCTGTAGCCAGTCAAACTGTTAATCGACAGTCAAACGCACGCCCTACGCCCCATTGGTGCATCTATTCTGTCTGGTGTTACTGACTGTGGTAGTATTAATAGTGTTATTACTGATAGACTCAAGTCTTAGCAGGGAAGTGAGTTATTAATAGGACGGTACGGCACCTGCTACGTATTGATACGTATGAATAGTACTCCTGTACGGCCTGGCCTTCCCACAAGCTTTCGTCCTATATATGCTTGATGTGTTGTGCTGCCATGCGCTCGGGAAGGGATGTTAGCAGCAGTACAACGTGAAAACACTGCTCGTTATTGTTAAGTTCTACCTGGTATTACATACTAGTGTAAGTGTTGTAACTGTTGTTCCACGCTTTTTGTGGGGTTCCTGATTTGAGGAGATCTGTGCCTTTAGCATCAAACAAAACCTGGCCTCGAAAAAAAACGGACGGGCAGCCCGATGAACAAAACCCCTGGCCTATATATCATAGGTATACGACGAAAAAAAATGCGTACGAAATAACGATATTGGGTAGTACGGACAACAAATACTGTAGCCCCATCAGCCAGAAAAAAAATCGCCGAAAAATGATACGGTATCTATTCTGTACGAAGTGTAGTGTATTGGTCAAACTGCTGCTACTACGGTAGGGGTTGCTCTTTTGAAGCTAAAAGTTATCAGGTTTTTCCGATTTATTACCGACGGAGTTCCTGAAGTAAGGAAGCAGGCATTTTTCTTGAAATCCAGTGAGTATTATCAGAACCTATGCGAGGAATTATCTCCGAATCCCTAGCCCCGGTTTCTACCCAAGAGGCAGCTTTACAACGAGTCGGGCGTCGCCCTCCCAGGCACAATCTATTGTAAGCTTTACCGAGAAAAACAGAGAGAAAGACGGTAGAAGCTTGGAAGACAGCTCACGCAGAAGAGAGGCATGCCCACATACATCAATTCTCGAGAGAATGGTAATTTGCTCCCTGTTCGCGCGACGGGTGGTCCCACCAGCCCTCGCGGGAGGTGACGCCACTGGCTCACCCCATACTAGTGAAGGAGGAGAACGGACTCAAAACATACTGTTGTACCAGGTATTTGACAATGTTGTTGGTGACATACCCACCCCGTGGGATTGTGGATCGGGCTGAGCTTGCAATGTTTCTCATAGTCGGTGGCTGGGTTGGAGTTATAGATATGGTATTATACGCGCAGGGATGTTATTCCATGCTTTTTTCTGGGGCTCTTTCCTCAAGTGGATCTCGCTACCTTTAGCATAAAAAAAAACCTGGATTTGAGAAATAAACTGAACGGGCAACGCGACAATCCCATGACTTGGGTATACGACGAAGCATAGTGTAAAATAATAAGATAATAACGAGGTTGGGCAGTTCATTACTTAACCCCTTTAGTACCGCAAAAAGTATCCCACACTATTTCCAAGTAGTTTTGTCCCCAAAAACCGTTTCCGGCTCTAAAAGGGTTAAGGAGCCCCGTTTATAGATAGTGGTTTGAAATAGTCAGAAACAGCATTAGCCAAAAAGTGGAACCCCTACCGTGGCACCCGTCGCCATGCGAACAAGTTTCAGAACCAGGTATCGAGTAAGGTGCGGCAGCAGGACGAGCCGCCTTGCGTTAAGCACGTATGGTACGAAGTACCAGGTATGGTACACGTGGAATCAACGAGAAAATGATTCCATCGCGGTCCTGGAACAAGTCCACCATTTTTTTTTCGAGATTACTGCTGCATGTGCATGCACTACGCGATGAGATATCGTTCTTGGCCGCAGCTCATGTTCGGTGACTGTTAATACCACATCGCAGCTAAAATATCCACGCCAACGGCAGAAGCACGGCGGTTTCCATCATTGGCGCATGTGACTTTTTTCTCCTCAACGTAGTGGGTTAAAACAGCCTCCGCCGATAGGAAAACATCTTCCTGGAAACTGGAACGCACAAAGCGCCTTCTAAACCCTCGCCGGCTACACCGCACGTTTTCCCCAACCGCTTGTTTTTTTTTGTCATGCGTCCCAGACTGGTTGGTTTCCCGTCAACTACGTGGCGATATCTAACCGTGCCAGACCAGCGATGACCACCCGGCCCGTCTCAACACCGGCAACAGTCCAGGGTTTACCGTCCTCGAGGGCTCCGGCTACTGCCTCTCAAGCCGCGAGACCGGACACCTTTTGGCAGAAACCGTTTTCGGCTGGTGCTGGTGCTGGTGCTGGTGCTGGTGCTGGTGCTGGTGTTGCTGGTGCTGCTGGTGCTGGTGGCAATGGGAGAGGTGCCCCCCCCGCGCCTACAAGCGCGCTGCCCCCAGCAGTTGGGTACGGCGGGCCTGGGGGCGGAGGGGGAGGGGGCGGAGGCGGGGAGAGGATCGAGATGGTGAAGGCTCTGTTTGACTACGTTGCACAGGTGTGTGCGTGTAATGTTTGTCTACTCGTATGATACGTAGTCGTTTTATAACGTCTTTTGACTTCTGGCGTACTTCTGCTGGAGAGGGAGCGGGAAGTATCGCGAGGCGAGATGTGATTTTGGTGCACGGAAGGAAGGGAGGTTCAGATATGTTTGCCGGCGTTACTCGTAGATCTTCCCTCGATCTGTTGGCTGGATAAAACAATGCCGGAAGGGCGTTCCTCTTTCGGAACAAACACTGTACAGTATTATCACGTACTGGTACGTCGTATTTTTGCGCTCGTCGGACAGATTACGATATCGACCATAGATAATCTAGATCCTAACCTGCCGTTAAGAGATGCTGTGCAGGATCTGTACGGGACAGCTCCAACCCAGGAAACATATCCTAGATAATGTAGATTATACGGCTCCGACCCGGGAAGATGATCCAGATCCTGCAGATCAGGGACATTTATATACGAAGTATATATATATCTGTCCTGAAAGATCTAGATCATGACGTGGAATCGACGATCGGTCCGATGTGTGTACTAACAGTATACCGGTAACCATTAATCGTTTCTCTGGCTAAACACGCGCCGCGCCGTCCGCGACACTGTGAGATAACGTGGGCGCGGCGTCACCCTGTTGCATTGTTCATGTTGCATTATTGACGTGACTGATGGCATTGCACGGTCGGTCCCTTGACCCCCACCCCCAAAAAAAAAAACAGGACACGGACGAGATCGGATTCCGAGCGGGTGGTATGATCCGCGTGCTGGAAAAGAAAGGGGAGTGGTGGAAGGGAACTGTTGGCGGCAAGACTGGCCTGTGAGTTCTTTTTTTGTTTTGGGCATCACGTTTTCCCACCTCGTGGGTGGAGAGCTGAAACTCGGTCTATCCTATTGGTCTATTTGCTGCCCGTTGTTCTGAGGATGACGTTGCGCCGCATTTTCTCGTCAATACCGGTATGACCTTAACGCACCCATTACCCGCGGTGCACTCACTGCCTTGTATTGCACGATGTGGGTATCTTGCCTGCCTGTGCACCCGCGGTAGTGCAACATTATGGCGTCTACCCACGGTGCGCTGCCCTGTGTTGCATGATGTGGGCACCCTGGCTGTCTCTGCACCCGTGGTGGTCAAAGTTTGGGCTTCAAAGCGATACCCCAGTTCCCTCAATCCATTCCAAGCCGACTGAAATTCACTCCCCGCCCCGCGCCTCTTTTCCCTTCGGCAGCTTTCCCAGCAACTACGTGCAGCGCGAAGCCGTCGTCGTACCGCCGGTCGCCGCCACCGCGCCCGCCCCTGCGGTTTCCGCCGCTGCTGCCGCCGCGGCTGCTACCGCGGCCGGCGCTGTGACGCGCGTCAAGGCCACCCGCAACACCGGCGTCTCGTCTCCGAGGAGGCGTGCGACCATGGCAGCCGCGTCCGCCGCCCCGTCGTCCTCCATCTCGTCGCCGCGTGCTGTGGGGACCCCTCCGGCGCGGTCGGCACCGGACATGGTTCCGCCCCCCCCGAGGCCGGTCTCGGTGAGGGCAGCCGCCGTGACAGGGCCGGTGGTCGTCCCGCCCCCTGTCCCCACGTCGGCAGTTCCACCCCCTGTACGGGCAGCATCAGGGGTGGTGGTGCCGCCGCCAGTGCCGGTGTTGGCGACCTCCGCGCCGCATGCTGTGAGCTTCGGCGACGGCACTGCGAGCGGGCAAGGGCTGCTGCTGTCGGCGCCCCCCACGCAGAAGGTGGCGGGGAACAGGCTGGTCGCCGGCGCGAAGAACGTTCTGCGAAGAGCGTCTTCTTCCGTGGTTGGAGCCGGTCTGCTAGGGTGAGCGTGTGGGTTTTGGTGGGTTCGGGAGGGGATGTAGTCAGGTCTCGTGTTCTTTAGGGCATTGTACAGTGAGGGTTTCAATGGTGTCGTACCCGAATTTCTTGCCCTTGTTTCGTGTGCTGCTAAAATAGCAGGCGGTGTGCTGTCGTTGTTCTCTCATTAACTCATCGCCAGGATCGAGCCCGTAGTCACAGGACGGGCTCCAATATCTCTGGAGTGGAAGAATGCCTCGGGATGAAAATTATACCTGGTACAAGAATAGCACACCTAAGATCTGAAGCAAATCGTACACCTCAGATACGAAAACTACGTAACACTATCCCTGCCGCCCTTCGTTGCCGGCGCTCATCACATCGCCCGCCACTCGCTCGCTGTGATGCTTCTGGGTTGCATATTTTTTTCTGTGCTGCAGCAATGCCCCCAAACGAACGTGGCAGACGTGGGCGTTTGCAGACATCATGGCGGATGCCTACATGCGCAGGAGGGAGAGCGAGAGGCCCGATTTGCCGGCGTTGACAGCTAGTGCGGCATTCGTGTCCAAAGCTTTCGGAGAGCTATGCAAGGCGAGTTTATTTTTGTGTGGTAATCAATGAATATGTCATTTGTTTTTTGCCAGGCGAGGGTGTGTGCTGCATGTTTGGCGTCCATGTTATGCGGCTCTGGCGAAAAAAAACGACTGCCGATTGAGCGGATTTAGCTCTACGGCAGTAAACTTCGGGTAATTTTCTCGGGATTGTGGGTTTGTGACTTGACTTAATCAGTCGTGTTTTGAGTTGGTAAGTATCTGTTGACACGCGTGACCAAGTTGTATGCGGAAGTGTGGCGAGCTTAACCCTTTCACTGCTGCACAAGTTATTCCACACTCGTAATTTCAAGTAGTGTGTCCGTAAAAAAGGGTTCTAGTTATTTCTGCCCTTCGCTAGAGGACAAAACATAGTTTTTAAACTAAATTGAATATACCACGAAGAGCTATTTGAAGCTGTTTTGGTGCCGAAAGCTGTCGATACGGTGGCATCTACTGTCGTTCGCTGTTGCCGTTTTTGCGGGGGGTTACGCCTCCCGAAAGGTGGCGACGCTGTCTTCGACTACTTTCAATTGCTCGCAAGTTATCACGACTTGACCCAGGTTCGACATCATTCAAAACGGCTGATAGTCCACACCACGTGTTCAATACATCTTCATCCCGAGAACTTGCCAAAGCGGTCGGGGTAGGGTTAGTGTTTACTGTCAAATATGTATTCAATCATTTTGTCGAAGCTGGACCAAGGTGTACAGTCCTCAGTTGTCAGACACTCGTGCAACGATTGAAGATGGTGAGAGTTGACCTTTCGATGCAAACTGCTGCTGCTGCTGCTGCTGCTGTGCCTGCTACTCGGCAGGTGACGCAAAGCCCCATTCAGCGTCAGCTGCACCGCGCCCTCGATGAATGCGGCGAGACATGCAGCAAGTTCCGCGCGGGCCAGGGAGACAACAACGCATTCCTCATGGTGAGTGCTGCACGCAGTGGCTGTGTTTACTGTTTACCGTATGTCGTCACCGTTCGTGGATTAACTCTTGAACGACCTGTACGCAAACACCCGCGAAATGTAACGTGCCACTGTTTAGTGCGGTGCCACTCGAAGTAGACGTATTGCGCTACCCGCTTTGTTCTCTCACCCCTGTTGTTGTGGCTTACGTATTTTATTGGTTTGTCGGCAAGTGTCTTGCGTTGCTATCGCCTATTTTTGGTAGTTATCGCGAGGAGCTCACCGTAAGCGATGGAACCACATACCGCAAGCCACATGCCGTAAGCGACTCGTGCTACGATAGAGGTAGCACCTTTTGGCTTTTTTGTTTCTGAATGACGGAGCTCCTTAACCCAAAATCGTCCGAATGTCAATCTTGTTTAACAATATTATTTTTTTAATGGCTAGTCCATGGGTTTGCTCATCGGACTGCCCTTCCAGTTTCCTCAAAAAACAGTTTTCGGGTGTGATACGGAGCTCCTAAAGTGAAGAGCCTCACAAAAAATGTGGTGCACCTCTATCGTAGCATGGGTCAAGCGCTGGAACCACATACGCTTGTCTTTCTACGGTGTCGAATACCTCGACTTCCTGCCGTTTGCCCTTCCTCCCCTCCAGTTCCTCAACGCCTGGGTGCAGAAGGTCAGGGGGCTTGGGGTGGGGGACCTAGCAATGGCACCCTGCGGTTGGCTTCGGCCAGATGGTAGTGGCCACACCGTGATTTTCGTGGTGATGAGGCAGGGAGCCGAAATTTTCTCGTTGTCGGTGATCAACCCCTGCGGAGAGGGATCGGAGTACCACGCCCAAGAGGCTGATCCTGCCAAGGGAAAGGTAAGCTCGTTGCAGCAACCGTGCCTCTTGATCCTGTCAAGGGGAAGGTAAGCAGAAAGTGCTCGTTGCAGCAACCGTACCTGTTTTTCTGCAGAGCTGATCTTGCCGTGGGGCAGGTAAGCAGAAAGTGCGTGTTGCAGCAACCGAACCTCTTTTCTGTAGAGCTGATCCTGTCACGGGGAAGGTAAGAAGAAAGTGTTCGTTGCAGCACCCGTGCCAGTACCTGTTTTCTGTTGAGTCGGTGGTTTACAGCTCGAAGCTCTGCAGTTGTAAAGTTCCTTTGTCAGCACGCCACGCATGAAGGTTGTTTGATCTTGATCGCCTATACGCCCGTGTTTGTGGATATCTGATGCTCGCGTGTAGCAAACAATCGACATGGGTGTACACGGCTGCGAGAAAAGGCCAGAAACCGAGAGGGTAGTGACACCGGTGCTCGTCGAAAGCACTATAGCAGGGGTACCATGGTCCTTACTATCGAGTAATAGCACCCGTGCATGACGCTTGCCGAGCACGGCCGAGCACGGCAGGCCAGAGGTCTTCGGAATGCGCCCGGTCTTGTTTTTTATCCCTTGAGTCGGTTTCACATTACGCTCGACGCCCGACGAGGCGGCTTGTTCTGCGTGTTCGAGGAACGGGGTGTACTGGCACCGTTACGAGAAGCAGGCATGGTTAGAGACAGGTTGATTCACATTCTTGCCATAGCGAGCCTGCAAAAATCGTCGACGCCGGATGTGAGCGCTTGAAGATGTTGAAGGTGCTGCCCAAAGTGTTCATGTTGGCGTGTCGAGCTGTTTCAAGGTCTTGCTTCCTCGAGTGTATGGTGTGGGCGTTTGTTTAGTACCTCCTCCGTAACGATCTTCTAGCACCCTTTTTTGCCGTAGTCGTCAACACCATGTTCTCCTTGCAGCAGTCCTCCGCTCGCTCATGTTCGCCGGCCTACGTGGACCCCTCCGACCGCTCCTGACATTGCGTCTTGCGTCGAACACGAGGCCTTTCCCCCCCTGTCAACCCATGTGTCCCAGCTGCAACCTATCACACCCCTGTGTCTCACCTGCATCCGATCATACCACCCTCTTGAAACACACGATGTGCAGATGAGATCTGTGGCGTCGCTGCTGCTGGGCGACGTGCCTGGTCACCGCGTCCGAGACTCGTCGTTCTGGACGTTGGCGTACAGACAGCTGGTCCATGCCCGACCGGACAATGGGCCGAAGCACCTGTACGAGAGACTCTTGCCCTACCTTAATTCTCGCCCCTTGCTGTCCAACGTCCCGGCTGGCCTGTCCAAGAAGGTCAGTACTCACCGCTTGCATTCAAGCACGCACGAATGATGTTTCTGTGGTTGACCCCAAGAGAAGCTGTGCGTGACTGCCGTCGGTGTAACAGAGAAGCAATGCTTGGCTGCTGTCGTTATAGCTGATATTTGCCCCGACATGTCAATGCTGTAGAGTGGGTGAGGTTCAAGCTCCTTTGGTTGCAGAACCGGTAGTTTTTTGGTTGAAATGCACATAACGCTTATCCTTGTCGAAACCCGAGGGTTCCCCCAACAAATTATCGGCCAACCTGGCGACGTTACCGGACGTCGGCATGCCAGACCTCGCGCATCAAGTGTTCCTTCCTTTTACGTGCTTCCTTGTTCTTCTGTTTTGCCAGACCTCGGCATGCAAGAACTTACGCACCAAGTGTTCTTCCTTTTACGTGGTTCCTTGTTCTTCTGTTCACCGGATCTCGGCATGCCAGACGTCACGCACCAAGTGTTCTTCCTTTTACGTGCGTGATTCCTTGTTGTTGTGGTTCGGCGCCGTGTCCGCAGGCCAACATTTCTTTCCGGACTCCTCCGCGAGGGGGCAACCCATCCAAAGCGCGCATCTTGTGGGAGGCGGCGCGTCACTGCCTCCAACTACTGGGGCTCACCTCGCCTCAGGCAAGGCAGTTCTGCATCGCTGTTATCGCCTCTGGCGCGTGCTGGCTTTTCTTCGCACACCGGACAGATCACCGATACCCATTGAATGATCTAGATCATGATCTAGATCTTCCTTCCAGAGAAGATAGATGCCTGATCTGTATGATCTACAGTAGCTCATGTTGAAGGGTGGAAGTCGTATAGTCCGCAACATCTACAGTAGCGCGTGCTTCCTGGGTTAGATTTGCACTTCACAGATCCTGCACAACGTCTCATAACGGCTGGTTGGGATCTATTAATAGATGATCTAGATGATCTAGATCGTGATCTGTCTAACGTGTGTATTTGTTTTCACCGGACGACCACGTTGCAGGGAAAACATGTCGTCTACGCGCCATAGTTTTTTGTCACAGCACACTGGCTCGTTTATTTGACTTTGAAAGGGGGTTGCGTTGTTCCTACCACTGCCGTTGCTATACGAAGCTTTTTTATGCTTTGTGCACGCACACACTGTACCGATAGACTTCCGGCGAAGCGTGGCTGTCACCCCCTGGCTACTGTCTATGTGGGATGCTTGTCAACTGTTGTGCGAGTACAAGGATTACGCTTGGGCAGTCTCGTTACCTATCTGGTGGTGGTATGCTTTTTTTTTCGCGTCTGGAGTTCGTATTCATGTTCCGTGGCCCTACGCGTATGCCTCATCAGCAGTATAATAGCTGGTGCCATACAGTACAGTACACCTACTGTAACAAGAAAACGAGCAATAAGATATAGACAGGCTGAGATTTGCAGGAAAACAAAAAGATCGGGAGTCGTTAGACTCAAAATACAACGCGCCCATTCTCACGATACAAATGCAGCCTGGACCTGCTTTCCTGTTTCTTGTTGGGTATCCTGTTTTGTACCAATCTGGACGGAAATATAAGTACCGTTTAGTTATTTATTTCAATACCAAGCGGTCCTTATATTTCAGGCCAGAGTGTGACATGAGGTATTGGTTGTTTCAGCTCAACCTCTCCCATCCCCGACCGGTTGGTGTTTTGTGCTCGTACCGCAGGCGAAGCGCACCGCTGTTCACCTCCGCTGGACGATGCTGAGGATGGCGCAAGGAGACATTGAGAGCGGCGGGGGGGTGCTCAGGGACAACGACGTTGTTCCGTTGACTCTTGCTTGTCGAACCGTGGCGAAGGCGGCTGCCAAACTTGCCATGGGCGCCGAAACAAACGAGGCCGAGATAAAGGTGGGCCAGCCAGCCTTGACGGATGCTGCCGTACGGGTATAGAGCTGTACGTAAAACATTTTTTTTTCTGGGGCTTCTCATGTTTGGAGGTCTTAACCCCTTTAGAGCCAAAACATGGCTTTGAGAACAAACTATTTGCAGGGCCGTGAGCAGGCAGGGTTCACGACTTATATCCAAAGATGTCGGTTGACGGTCTAGGTTTGACCCGTCAAGGGCTCTTGAGACGTAATATACCAGTTTTTGTGTGGAATTTCCTTGACAGCTGTCCGTCAAGAGGCAAGAGTGCCGTCAACCGACATCTTTGCTTATATCTACCGGGTAAGCGGTAGAGTGCCGTTAGCCAACTGACCAACTTTAGTTGGCGAGTCGGCTGGTGAAGCCAGCTGGTGGCCAGCCGACTTGCCGACTTAAGTCAGGTGAGCGAAGCGAGCCGAATCAGCCCTCCCCGGCCGACCAAAAAGTAAAATGTATCTCGCATTCAAAAATCCCTCCTGCAAGTATGGAAACCCGATCAGTCGGATGGTCGGCACCTCCGGGAAACGACTAACTATTAATCCGACTAATAACTAGTTGGAAACTTAAGTCGTGCCGACTCACAGCTCTAACGATCGGGCAATCGGGCGAACAATCCCATGGCCTAGGTGTACGACAGAAATGTCGACCAAAAAATGGTACCAGGTATTGGGTACTGTACCTCTGTACCTGGTATGACATACTTTCTCAGTTGAGGAGCCCCGTGAGTCACAACATAATTGGTCAATTATTGGTCAAAATTTGCTATAAGGCTAGCTATAAGACATGCCTTATCAGAGCACGCGTCCCTTGTGCACAGTTCTTGCCGCTTCTTTGTTGGCATGTAACCGCCGGAGACGGGCTACTATGTGACATGAGAGCTGGGGCTCTCGGAACAGTGTTCATGCCTTGGTATCCACAGAAGCACAGTACCAGTGTAATAGCCCGCGTCGGAGTTGGTCGTGGTCGTACGATACTTGATCGATTTTTTAGGCCTGCTTGTGTCGATAAATGCCCAGTTCTTCAGGTATCTCTGTGTTGTGGTCCGGGCGTCGTCGGCACAACACACACCTAGCAACGTTTGTATTTTTTTCAATATATTTGTGATATGCCTAGTCAATCGTTAATGGGATTGTCCATCGGGTGGCGCGCACAATGTTCATTAACAATCGGATTTTGGGTTGGGTATAGCGCTCCTTGTGAAAGCAGCCTGGACAAAAATGAGGTGCCCCGCCTACCGTAGTGGCTAGGGAGTAGACCAGGTGGTTGGGAGACTATGGGAGCAGCTGTTCGTCGAAGCGTGCTTGGCCGTGTACAGCCAGTGCAATGCTACCACGGCTTGCAGGAATGGCGGTTTTAGTTTGCTGCAAGTAGGGCAGGCGGGTTGCATTGTTTTTTATCTCGTGTATACCGGAGTGGGGACAAAAACGTTGTAGACGGCCTGGAGGTCGCGTCTAAAACGACTGGATTTTAAATTTCGTTCGCCCTTCTTATGATCTCCCGCCTCTACACCACAGGCCATCAAGCAGACCTTGGACAGCGTGCAGGGTTCGGTGGAGGCGCTGACGGTCGCGGGGAGCGATAATGGCGCGGCATTTCAGACGTGCCCGTTGAGCTTGGAGCTTGACCCGGAGAAAACGCCTTGGTCCACGGTGTTTCCTCTTTTCGGAAGGCTAAGGAGGGATGCCTCGGTGGAGCACATGGCAGGGGTAAGCAAGCGCGCTCTACATATGGGACCGCCGAGCAGTGCAGCAGGGCATTGATCACAGCGTCGCCAACGTTTTCGGCGTATGATGTTGCGCCGTACATCGTGCGCTTGGCGACCACCCTAGCGTAAAACACTTTTGAGAAAGATGAGTTTCGACAATTTTTTCGATCTCACAGCTGTTGTGCATTTCTTTTACTTTTATTAGAACACTTTGTTAAGGTTGTACGGCACGGTCTTCAAGTTGATGGGTTAGATGGACTGTGGTTCCAGCGCTTGTAGGCTTTTGCTGTGACCGTTACGATCAGGAAGTGCATGTTGTTGATATGGCCTCTCGTTGCGGGGGCACTGCAGAGGACCGCGATGTTGATGCTCTCACACCCGTCCATCTCGGGCACCAGTTCATGGCTGTCTGCAAAAATCCCGAATCTGAACACCTTGTAGCTTCTGCCACCGTGTTTTATTTTGCCTTTTCGCCCCTGAAGCACAGTCCGCGGTATGGTGTTAACTCTATGTACCTTTTCGTTTTATGTCGTATAAAGAGGTGCGTGCTCTTACCGGTCGTCGCGACGGTATTCGTGATTTTTTTTTATTGAAACAGGAGCATGTGCCGCCTCCCATCCTGCGACCGGTGGAGCTCACCCTCGTGCCAGACTCGGTGTCGACCTTTGAGGACGTGGCGAACTCACTCACACGCGCGTGCGAGGTGTGCACGCTGCTGTCTAACCAGCGGAGGATGATGAAGAACACCTTCTTCTTGAGGGCGTCGCTCATCACGCACCTCGTCACGAGGGTAGGTGCAGCAGTTTTTAGCGTTGGTTCACAGTACGTAGCGTTGGGAGGATAAGGGTTGGTAAGTGCAGCAGCTTTTGGCGTTGTCTGCAGTGGTATGGTAGCATGGGAAGGATGCCGATTTTACTGCAAACTCCCGCGGGTCTTAAGAGGCCGGGGGCGAACTCTTCATCTGCAACTACTCGTGCTGAATGCGTATACTGCTGTATCATAGGATTTGTATTTTGCAGGCTTTTGTTGCCGGGGGGGCATAGTAATCAGAACCAATGATGGACCCCAAAACCTATCTATCCCCCTATTTTTACGAACTATATACATTAGGTTAGGATTACTATGTTCCCCGGTAAAATGGTTTTCGTAAGTTCCATGCCTCTTGGCACTGCACCCAAGTGCGCCCATCCGCCCTTTATCGCTTGCTGTCCGTGTTTCACCTTGTCCCCGGCATGCTTTTAATTATTGCTATCACCGTTCAGGTGATACCGGTGCCGCTACCCAACGCGTCTCCACGAGCTGCGGTCGAGTGCTTCTGGCAGGCAGACGGCAGGCTTATGCGATACGAGACACAGTCGCACATCCTTCGATTGCTGGTCAGTCCTATAGTCTTCCGATTTATGTTTCACGCGTTTTTTTCACGCGTACTATTGCAATGATCCACCTCAGTGCCGGATTTTTCTGTGAGGTTCAGATTGGGACGTGCACGAGCACGCAACTGTGCCGCCTGTCTTCATGCTGCAGGATGAACGCTGTTGCTCTTGCTTCGCTTGCCGCACGAATTCAAAAGGGCATGGGCATGACTCGAGCGATTGGATTATTTTAAGCTCTCCGTTACGTTGGTGTCTTCGACATGCGAGCATAGGCTTTCCGCTCGATCTCAAAAGTAGGCATTGACTCCCTCCCTCTTCCTTGACTTTGAAATTGGCCACGCAGGACCTGATCAGCAGGCACTTTGCGGCAGCTTCGCTCTCCCTGAAGGTTACTCGCAGCTTCGACGCGGTGCGCATGTTGACGATGTCGTGTCTGGCAGCTCTGGCGGACGTGGTCATGCGTGTGAAGGCATGCGACACGCCGTCTGCGTGCTCCCTGCAGTACAGCGGCAAGGCACAGGGTGAGAGGCGGCGTAGTGGCGATTATCTTGTGTGTTCATGCTTTGTGGTTGTGTGTCCGTATGTCCTGTGTTGGGCCCGATGGCATCCTCAGTGTGCTAGAGGGTGCAAGCACGGGGCTGGTGCACCTGCTGCTCTACTGGTGTACCTACTGCTGCACCTACTGCTGTACGTACCTGGTGCTGTACGTACCTGCTGTTGTATGTACTTGCGTGTACCTACTGCTGAGTGTCCGCCAAGCCTGCGTCGTGAGTATTGTTTCTTGCGCCCGTTGCGTGTGGGCGTGACAGGCATTTCTGTGCCAGACAGACTGCGCAGATGTTGTTCGTCTTGAGCATTATGAAATTTGTCTCTTGTTTATTTGATGGTGTGGACCGCAATCGCATATACGTGGAGAGCCTTTGCTGTAACGGAGAGTATGCGCCATCTTCAGCAAAAAATGAATGATTTGACGGACTGTTTTCAGTGTATAGTGTGCGGCATGCCCCCAGAAAGTCCCCACTGCGTACGTCGGCCGAATGGACGAGAGCCAGTATTTGCCAGTCAGCCAGAGCCATCATATTGGCAACACGTTCCACGGAAGCCTTGAGGCCACTTTTCCAGAGGTGTGCAGTTTACGGCAATGTCGACACTCTGTGCATTGTTCGGTGGCACTATATAACCTGCGTTCGGCACGACGCGTTGCTGTCGGAGCGCTCAGTGCAAACCGGTGTTTTATGTGATTGGGCCGATTTACCGCGAGCGCTCTTGTTGTTTTCCACCAACCATACCTCTCATCAAACATTCTCGCCGCGGTTTGTGCAGGCCCCGTATTTCCGTTCGGATTTGAGATGGGATTCTTCGCCGTGGAGAGCGAGACGTCGAAGCTCAACGATCCCGGTGAGAGTTGCTACTGCATAGGCAATTATACGTGGGCTATTAAGCAATGACCCTCCTGTGCCAGGGGAGCACGGTAAAAAGAGAAAACGAAACCAAAGTCCCATCCAGTTTAAAATAAAAAACAAACCAATGGGGTGGGATTCATTCATTTTTTTCTTTGTTTGGCTCGTTTTACTTGGTTTTAGTACCCCCCCTCTGTCTGGGTGTCGATAATGGGTATAAGGTACGTCTAGTAAAAAAAAAACGTGCTACCTGTGCCCATGGCATGTCCTCTCAACGGGACGGTGGTTGTTTTATGTTTCGCACAGGAAAAAAGAAAAACGTCAAGAACTTGTGGAAGGCTCTCAAAAGCCCAACATTGTATGGGTTGTAGGTTCGGCAAGATGGTTGCTACTCTGGTAATGTCTGAGCTCGAAATGGCGCTTACCTATTAAAACACGAGAAACGGGTGTATTGAGGAGCTATTTGGGTGAGATGACCTTCGAGGTGAAGCAGGCAGCGAACGGCTCACCCGGCGGACAGTTCACGATCTAGATAATCTAGAGCATCTATTAGTATATCCTAACCTGGCGATATGAGATGCTGTGCAGGATCTGTACAGTCCAGATCCAACCCAGGAAGCATGTCCTACGTAGATCAAGCAGATTAATCGGGTCCCACCAGGCAACATGAGCTAGATCACACAGATCAGGAATCCATCTGCACTCAAAGATCTAGACCGTGAAGTGGAAATCGATAATCTGTCCCATGTGTGGAACGTTTGTCTGTTTTTTGTTTTGCACAGCTGCATGCAGAATATTGATGCCGTGCTTTTTTTGTACGGTTTGGCGTTGCTTGACAGCATCTTGTTTCAAGCGTTCTGTTTTTTTTTCGATGAAGTGCATAACCTGGCTGAACCGCTGCTGTTTTCTCCCGCCGGAACCCGTATGCGACCCTTGCGAACGCTTGTTTGTCTTTGGCAGCTTTCCAGGCGGTCCGGTGTCAGGTGCTCGAGTACTTTTTTCGCCAGAGAGAGGTCTTGCGTGAAGACCACATCTTGTTTTCGTTCGAGCAGAGCATGGTGTTCTCGAGAGCAGAGTTCGGCCTCATCGATCAGGTAAGCATAACACCTATCGTGCACATTTCCCGATGTACATAAAGTGAAGCAATGGCGGGTGCCCTAACGTTCGCATCAGAAACACCGGTTACTTTGTGAAGCCTATGCAAGGGTTACGGGCGTAGGTCAAACACTCCGCCAGATTGTGAATATTTTATTGCTCCAGGTGGGACAAGCACTATTTACTGTGTGTCACCGTGCTGCAGTAGACTGAATGACAAGTTTGAGGTGTGTCTCGGCGAAGGGCGTGCTCTTTTCAAGCGAGAACAGCGCGCACTGCATTGCTGTCGTATCCTAGCCCATGATGGCGTCATGTCATCATGGTCGTCGTGCTACCCTCAGAACACGCGCATAGAGACTGTTGATGATGTCTCACGTTCAAAAGCTATTCCCAAGCACCAATACTATTTATGCTTGCGGCTCTTCCCCTGGAGTTTGTGTCCAAGGTACCTCCTGTTATGCTCATGTCTTGGCGTTTCGTGGGGGCGTCATCGCACATTAACTTTTCGACGGGTGTGGCCCATGGTTGCACCTATATATGGCGCGGGATTCTTTAGCTTAACCCTTACAATGGTTGGAACCAAGAGACAGACCGATACAATGAATACTGTATTTTCCTCAACGGTCTACGGGTACCAGCGTAAGCGTGCAGCAGTACGAACAAGATGATGCTGCGCCCGTGGCGTGTCGTACGGCCCCTCGCATTGTAGTTCGGACCCCAAATGTATCATCCCCGAACCAAGCCGTGACCGATGCTGCTATATTCGTCATTTTGTATAGTCTTCCCCTCTCAAGCCCCCAAAGGGTTTTTTATAGCACGTCCCTGGTACTGCGTTTTTTTGTTATTGTTCTCTTGGTCGTGTCGCTGCGTGTCCGTGCAGATTTGCTTGCAGATGGGCTTTGCCCGAAACGAGCCGTGGCTGTACCTCAGCGGCGACAATCCCGAGCTCCTCGACGTTTACCCCGAGATCGGGTACATGCGGGACATCGTGTATATCCTCAAGGCCTTCATGGCGCCCACGTCGGACGCCTTGCCTGAGGTACGCCATCCAGCATGTGTAGTTGGTGTGAGGTTATTTTGTATGCCTCGGCGAATGGGTAAAAATCAGGACTGTTCGCAAGTTGGGTTAGACCTCGCGGGTCGTGCAGGATCGGGTCTGGTATGGTCGGGTCAGGTCGGGTCAGGGTGACCCGATCCGACCGGTGGTATTTAGAAAATCTCGACCCGACCCGACCCGACCCGACCTGACCCGTGAGATTTCGAAACCCTCCTGCCCCAACCCGCGGGTAGGGTCATGACCCGTGAGCAGCCCTGGTAAAAAGCTTGAGCTCACCACACTTCCACATCGATGGTGCATTAGTAGTACATCTACGGCCTTTTTCGTCATTGCTCGAGGCATCCGATTTGCGATGGTTGTGCAAAAGGAATTACAGGCGGTGTCAAGGTTTGCGTGAGGTTCCTAGGTATGAAGCTCACTCAGATGTATTTTTCTGGTACTTTTCTGGAACCGTACACATGGGAGATCAATCGACTACAGTAGTACAGCAGATCAGGGCATCGACGTTGCTCGTTGTGGATGATCGGCAATGTGCTGAGATGTCTTGCGTGGGGTTTACGCGCAACAATTGTTGTTGTTGTTGGTGGTGTTGTTGGTGGTGGTGTTGTTATTGATTTCACATGATCTCATTGCCACCATTGAGCCGGTGGTTTCGAAAATCCCCACGAAGTTTGCCGGAAGGTAGGAAGCCAAGCCAAAACAAAACTCAGTCGGGGTCCCAGGATGATACGCCAGTTTTCCATCCACGGACATCTATCCACGATACCCGTCGATTTTGGGATGACAATCACACCCGGCGCCTCACACCAGGTAAAACATTAATCACTGCATCCCCCCAGATTTTTACGAACGAGGGCTCGCCACAGAGGGTTTGGACGTTGACGGTGAGGTCAACGGCATGGTGTAGACACACGAAAAGAAGTGTGTCTCCCTGCGTATTGCCATTGCAAAATCCATGCCAAACCCCATCTTCTGCGTTGTAAGTGCTGTACGTCAGCGGCGAACAGGGGCGGAGGGCGGTTGCTCCGTTGCTGCCGATTCCTGCTGCGGTAGTGCTGCGGGGGTTCAGAGAGCGAGTCCCTGCCGCCTTCGGTTCTGTCCCTCGAGTTTTTGACGTGGTTACTGTGCTTGCTCGCGGCGATTGCCGACACATACATTTCTCGGTCCGGCAGGTCAAGGCTTGGACTCCGGCGGATGCTCGGCTGCATTGGAGCTGGAAGAGCATCGAAGAAGGCTACGTCGTGAAGGTAAGGTTTTTGCGGCAGGTGCTGTCGCGGGCTCTAATGCTCAATATAGAGCTGCAAGGTACCAGGTACCAGGTAGCGGCGCTTGCTACATAGCACTGACACTGACACTTTTTGAGGCTCCTGACATGAGAAGCTATAAAGCTTTTTGCCCAAAAACAGCGCCCCCCCCCTCGGTCTTTGAGGCGTCGGGCCTGCTGGGCTTTCACTGACATTTTCTGTGGCTCCTCACATGCGAAGCAGTGTACCTTCTTGCCCAGAAACTGCGGGCCCCCTGTCTTTGAGGCGCCAGGCCTGCCGGGCCTTTTTGTTTTCAGAGCACAAGCCGAACAGTCGCCTAGACAAATTAAAGCTAAATGATATTTCAACGATATTGGGTGATTCCTGAGTGGAGGAGTCCCGTCAGGAATGTGTTGGCCAAATGTGTTACCCCTCTCGTAGTCCGCCTCTACAGTAGTGGAGACCTGAACCGCTTAAAAGGGTTGGGGTGCGACTGGTGTATGTAAGGGAGCGTGGCAACAGCACTGAAAAGTGCTGCCGGGACGGCTAGGTCGTTGGATAACCCTCTTGTCTGTTCGCCCGTTTGAAGTGAGAAGTGTAGGATGCTAGATTATTTGCTTGGTTTCATGCTGCCTGGCATGGTGAGTGCAGCTCCGCGCCCCAACCAACACCGTCTGTAGAAGTTTAGGACACACGACAGAGCCAACGGGCGCGCCGATGTACTGTACGCTATGATATCGCATCAACACCACCGCACTGTTATAGGATTGCTTTATAGCAGGCACAAACACTGGAAGCACAACTTTAACTTTGCTTTAACTTTAACTTCAACTTTGTTAAGGTAGTTTCTACGGTGACGGGCAGAGCGCGGATCACTGTGGCGCGCTGTCCGAGCACTTGTGATCGCCATCACGTGAAATACCACTCTCTTGTTCTTGCTTTGGGTTAGCTTAATGTACGCTTCGAAACTGTAGGTCCTAGTCCCTTTTTTCGGCGGGAATGCCACTCTCTTGTTCTTGCTTTGGGTTGGCTTAGTAGTCGCTTCGGAACAGTAGGCCCTAGTCACTTTTTTGGGTGGGTAATTGTAGCGGTATTATTCAATTGAATTGGTGGTAGTATTCCCTCTTTTATGCCTCACTTTTATGCCTCATGCCACAGAGACAAATTATCCGACATCGCGCGCTCGCCGCCCGATCTGGCGTGCTGTTGCACCTTTGACAACGATGGGGCCGAAAGGGGCGTGAAACGAGGAATCTCGACGCGTATGTCTTCAATGTATGATATGTGTTCCACTCAATAAATACTATATACAATTCGTGAGGTAATATAAATCACGTAGTACGCGCGATCGAAGTAACAGAAGTATCCCACGCAGCTTGCGAAGAAATATGAGTTTCGACGAAATCCTCGATTAAAACAGCTGTGACGGTTTTTTATTTTATTTTTCTAACTGTACCTGGTTTGCGTCTTCGGTTTATCATTTTCAGGGGTTCGGTGGGCACACGCTGGAGTGCCAGGCGTTCATCAACAACGACAGCGATGAGGCCTCGAGGGGCGCCCTCGCCACCTTCAGAAGGTGACCCGGTTCCCTCGGATTCTGTTGCAACTCGTACATACTTATTAATATTAGAACGTATGTATCTGGTACGCACATACGCTGTTTTCACTACTTTTTTGTCTGAGGTGTGCGAGTTGCTCAAGTTTTATACATGTGTATATCCTTGTTCTTATTTTTTCCCCCGATGTATATATGTTCTTCCACTCCAGAATTATTGGAGCCTGCCCTCTGTCCTGTGACACACGGACTCGATTATTGGCGATGGGTGAATGAGAGATCAACCGTGCTATATTTGGTGTTTGGTGGTATTAATAGGAGTGAACGCTGGCGCGTGGTACTGCAGGGGTAACTTGAGCTATATCAAGCACCTACTGCAAAATTTCCGCGGCTCCTTCTCTTCCGAGGAGTTCGATGATATGCCTCACCCAACAATCGACTTGGACTAACCCCTCTGCACAGTACCATGCACGCGGTATGTACGTAGCGACTAAAAATTGTAAAATACAGGGGTTCTCGGTGTGAGCAGGCCGTTAGAAACGGAAAACCCACCCGACAGCACACACAAGTAGTGCTATTAATAGGTCAGATGGGTTCCCGATCGCACCGGCCGTTAAAAACGGGACTACGGGACCTTTTTAGCGATGGTTAGAGTCGCGAGATGAGCGGGCTCTCTGGATATGAAGATATCCGGTAGGTCCTCAAGTGCGGAGTCTCGTCAGCAAGTCAGCGAGCCATCGACGTTTTTTTCCGGCTGGAAAGTGCTCGTACCCCTAGGGTACCACGCCTCCGCTACCGGTACCCCTAGAGTACTCAAATTGCCTGCATCGTCTACGTCCGTACGTAACGTAGTGATTGGGGGCGTGCGGTCGGATGGATGCGTTGTGCCCAGCTATAGGTTTGATACGTCGAGCTCACACGTTGACCCTGCGCTATAACTAATGACAGGTGTATTGGGAACGGGCCGCGCCGTTTATCTACGTAAGCGTTTTCATGCCGTTTTGAAGGTCCCTATTGTAACCTATCGCACGGGGTATCTGCGTTTGGACATATCTCTCTACGGCAACGATTTCGTGTTATATGCAACAACAGCGACAATGATACTTAGGCCTCGCTGTATTTTATTCAATTAGAAAAAGACACCTACTAAAACCTCAGCTGTGAGATCGAGGGTTTCGTCTAAATTCATCTTTACAAACCGTCTTCAGTGTGAATACTTCGATTGCGCATGCTGCGGGTTTTATATTACCTCATAAAGGATATAGGTCGTACTGTGTACCGTGTGCTGCTATGCTGCGCCTGTAAAAGGAAGGACTGTGCTGTTTACGCTGGGCACAAGCTCACTCTCATGTACCGTATATGTTACCGTAATGTACTGTAAGCGATTCTGCCTCTGCTTGTGTGAGTGGTGTTTTAGGTCCGCGTAGTGCAAACATATAAAACCGGTCGTACGCGCGATCAAAGCATCACACGCAGCTTGCAAGTACCTCGTACTTCGAAGTATGACTTTAGACGAAACCCCTGATCTTACAGCTGTTGTGTCTTTTTAATGATGTAATCGTGTTCAGCAACTCTGACCGTCCATACGTCTGTCGTTATTTGCGTTTGACGCGTGGGTTCTGTTTGTTGCCAATTTGCGGCTGCCAGGTTTTTGATGGGCATGAACATGTCGAAGACGCGAGCTCCACCGTCTGGGGCCAACCCCTCAAACCTCGTGGATAAGAGAGTCGACACTGAGGACGACGTCTTGCACATACAGGTATTGCTAGCTTGACATCCATCCGCTATATCTTGTCTTGCGCGCGCTCAGCTGACACGTGAATGGACCCTTTTCCACGAGTGATACTGGCCCCATCTCATAGAGCCACCGCAGTCGATTTTACCGATGCAAGTTAGGTGTCACTCTAATTCCAAGTAACGTGTTCCCCAAGCGTGGGTACGTTACGGTTCTAAAGGGGTTTTTGACGATTGGGCGGTCGTGCCACCGCTGCTCCTACTATTAATACTGTTCCAAGCCGTTTTTGGAGACGTGCCTCGGAAACTTCCACACGTCGGACTACTGTAGATTATCTACAGTAGATCCTAACCTGCCGTTATGAGATGTTGTGCAGGAGATCTGTACAGTACAGATCCAACCCAAGAAACATATCCTAGATCATGCAGATTGTACGAGTCCCACCCGGCAACATGAGCTAGATCCTACGGGTCAGGGATCTGTCTGCCCCGAAAGATCCAGATCGTGGAAGTGGAAACCGATTATCTGTTCGATGCGTGGAATGTTCAAATACATGCTGATGCGTTTTGACGCGGTTGCCCCAAATCTTGTTTCGCTCAGTCAAGGGTCTCGAAATGTGGCTGTCGTATGTTGTGATTAATCCTTACAGGGTTTTGTTTTTGTGTACACGCTAACGGCGCTCCGATGTTTTCACGGAAGAACTGCGGTAATGCCTGGCGTTCCCGATTTCTAATGGAATTCCTCGCAACCACACTTTGCCGGCAGGCAATGCAAGCTTTTCCACGTGCGACGAATGCAATGCAATGATTGATTTGCACGCGGCCTCCGCTTCCTTACCTTGACGTTGCTGCGCTCTGCTTGCCGTGGTTCAGAGCTTGCCGGACTTCGGGGACCGACTACGAGCGCGCGACTGCGAGCTGATGCTTCAGTACCTCACGGTGCCTTACCTTCGCATTCCGCTCATCATGAAGTTCTTTTCGGACCCCGTTCGAATGCAGGTGGGTAACTATTGTGTTTGACGTGTTTTACCATATGTTTGCACACGTTTTTGAAGCTGGTTGTTTGGTTGTGTCGATCGAATTCGCGGGATGGAAACAGAAGCACGGTCTCTACGCCAAATAAGTACTATGATACTTCAGTTGTACGTATTGCAAGGGTGCTTACTCCGTACCTGGTTACCAAAGCTGGTTGTATTTGCCATAGTCGGGTATGTACCCGGGTACAGGGGGTACCGGGGTACTACGCCTGGTCATATTGAGGCCGTGTTTTGCCATATGGCAAAAAAGTCTTTTCATGCCGGGGTGCGTACAGGCTTCCGTGATTTAATTAGTCTGTCTGTGGGCGGTATACTGCTGTGTATGTGTAACATTCGTGATTTTCACTGATTGGGAGAGCTGTACGAGGCCGGTTTCCACAAACCCGCCTCTGCCGAAGAAGCGGGCGGGCTGGGGCTAACGCGTGCGACTTATTTGGTTGCAAGCCGTCTCGAGTTGGCCGCGGTCGCCGTGCTGAGAGGTGCTTTTGGTGGCGGTGCAGCTGCAGAGTGTGTTTGTTTTTTTGCGGCAGGAGTTTTTTTTTTTTCAGTTTTGTTCCTTGCAACGCACATTGCCTACTGCGAGTACGATTGAAGCAGCCTTGCCTCATTTACCTCTCTACTAGTAAGGAGGCCGTTTATGCCACATGGCAAAACAAGCCTCTTCATACCGGGGTGCGTACAGGCTTCCATTATTTGATCAGTTTGTCTGTTTTTCTGTCTGTCTTGTCTGTCTGCCTGTCTGTCTGTCTGTCTGCTTTTCGCTGTGATAATCTTGATTTGGGGTTTTTACTGACTGCGAGAGCTGTGCGTGATCAACAAGTTTTATTGGGCGGTTTTCTCTCTCAAGGTCTTTCTAGGCTTACATTAAAAGCCATTGGTATTCAAGGACGACCCTTTCGCGCAAGCGTTGCTTTGGACTGTTTTTTTGCGGTGTCTACTGCTTTTGTCGACATGGTTGAATTGCGCCTCCGAACGTGCACCTTCTATAGCTGCGCGTTGTCCCAACGTCGCTCGTGCCATGCTACCTCATGTACCCCTCCGTATATTTTTGAGAATGTGGATATGACGCGCCCATATTTGGCTTGGTATCTTGCTTCCTACGGTCTTGGTATCCTGCTTGCGGCGGTTGTCTAGCCACTTCTCACCACATGCCTCTCCGCACGAAACCTTGTCCATACTGCTTAACTCATCGCGGGTGCTTGTTTTCGTCATCATCGATCACAATAGGGTCGCCGAGTACCACAGCCTT
>JAYJME010000261.1:0-27209 GCA_036873775.1 Costaria costata | reverse complement strand
TACTGCCTGATATCGTCCGAGATGGAATACCGAGCTGTAGGATCAAAGTGCACCACTCGCCAGCCCGGCTGCAGAAAACAGGAAAAATCAACCCTCTCTTTTGCTGGACACCGTTTGCAATGTGACAGGTGTGTGTGTGATGATGAAGTGTTTTCATATTTTATCAAGAGCAGAAGGAGTCACGACAGCATGCACGATATTCACCAAACGCGTGCTACGTCAAGACTAACAACAACGGTGTTAACCCGAGCATCAAGCCTGGGCTGGGCCACTGCTGCTGTGACCTGCTGCAACATTGGCAGGAAAGGAAGCATAAAGTTCCCACTGTAAGACCATCAAAAATGATATTTCGAGTCCGACCTTTGTCCCTTTTGTCCCCTTTTGTCACATGATACTTGCATAATACGAAACTTTCACGTGCACCTCTATCAAAATAATACGCGAACTTTCGAGTGCCCCGCGTGTGCGACTGTTGTATCCATGTGCACGAAACGTTTTATCGACCGAAATCAATTGGACATCGTGCCCATGCGCATTATTACCGTCTCGTTGACCCTAGTAGCATCCAGGGGAGCCACCGGTCAGTAATCCTCAGCGAGGGGCGTAGGAAACGCGCGATCGGAGTACGCAGCTTTGCAAAGTTGAGTAGCGACCAACTGACCGATCGAGAAAAATAAAAGAAAACAATTATTCTACGTCAGCTGTGAGTTCTCCCGACCGGTCCATTGCTCGACACTCAACTTTGCAAGCTGCGTGCTCCGATCGCGCGTTTCCTACGTTCCTCGCTGAGGATATTGGCCTGTGGCGCCCCTGGATGCCGCTAGGGTCAACGAGACGATATTTCCTTGTAGGCACGATGTCCAATTGATATCCACCAGTAACGTTCCGTGCACATGATAATACACCAGGGTATTATACGTATTTTTTCCCGAAAACTTCGAGAACAACATTCTAGACTCGATACTCAAACTTTTAACGCGGGGGATTGTGGTGACAATCGTCATACAATACAAGTTTTAGACTCAGTAGTTCCTCGCGGGGAGTACTGAAACCGGTATAGTTTTGGAAGATCCAATGCAGCGTCACCATCATCACGCCTACGGAGGAGCATTATACAGAAGAGCATGGATGCTTTGTTTCCGTGTTTCAGAGCCCATAGTAGTAGGACACTGACGACGTGATAGACTGGCAGCCGATTCATTCATTGGATTTGCCGCGCACTTCCCCCACTCCCCCCCGCGACCCTCCACAGAGCACAGCAACAAATTGGTTTTATCTTGGAAGGGCACAACACGCAAGAACAACACCGGACGAGGGCAATACAACATCGATCGTTCGCTCGTCGACGGTGGAGGAGTTCGTCGGGGACAGGGCGGTGGTACAACAACAACAGTAGCAAGCAGCAGAAGAAAAGCTCTCCCAAGGATTGCCGCTGGCGAGTTGAGAGGACGCTGGTGAGAGGCAATAATGACCAACGAACGGCCTTGACGCGAAATATTGTTTAACGCGTACCCCGCACACGAGCCTGGATGTTTGTATACGAGAGCCTCTCCTCGTATAATGCAATACATGCCAGGGAGATTCGGACGGATTGACTCGCGAAACTCTATAGCCCCCAACGCCAACCTAACCCCGGCCCGGCCTTGGTGCAGGGCTGGTTGGCTTTGTATCATAATATACGGCAGATAGTTGTTGTAGTTCGCCAACATATTCTTGGTGAGACTCGAATCGTAGCAACTGTTGTTGTACTGCAGCAGTGAACGAAGTATGTATGTATGTAGGAGGAGTGCGTACGGTCCTATCTTGTTGTCGTCGTTGTCGTTGCTGCTGTTGATGATGATATCACATTACTTGAGCAGCCGCAGTTATAGGCCGCTCTTTGCCGTAACCTACGCTTTGTGGTCGCGAAAAGGCGTGAGGGGTCTACCAGTACAGAACTGTCTTCGCCAATTGACCGTCACAGAGAAAATGTCACACAGCAATAACACTCACCACCCAATCAAGTCTAAGCCATCTCTTTCGCGCGATCAGCGGTTGGGCATAACAAAGGGGGGGTTCAGGTACTCGAACAAAAAAATCCCGACACACTAAAATCAAATAAAATGCAAATATGAAAAAAAAACTCGGTTTTCGTAATTTCGTCCAGAAATCCCACCGCACTGTCTTTGTTTTTCATTTCGACCTTGGGAAGGGGTGTACTAGTACTGGGGAGGCGTGCCACGATAGAGGTGCACCGTTTTTTTTTTCTGAGGCTCCTCACGTTAGGACCTCTGTCATTCACCCACATACTACTGGTTTTGAGTCAAACCAGAAGTGCACCCCGATTAAAAGGCCCGCGTCCTACTGTATATATATAGGTATACAAAACCATCATTTTGCAAAACAAGAATTGACGCCCTGGCGATTTTGGAGCTCCGTCATTCAGAAACAAAAGAGCCAAAAAGTGCTACCTTTATCGTAGCACGGGTCATATAGATAGGTCGTTTTCTCTTTTTGTCGAGGACTCCTAATTGACTTGTTTCGCGATTCGGGGACACGATATTACTACCTACCGTGGTGCCGGCGCGTCAAACATGTTACTACTGCCTATAGCGCCGCCGTCTGGATATCCAATTATGCAGCAGTTGACGAACCCGACACGCACTCGGAAACCTACTGTGTCCGAAGTGCTTCCCGTATCTATCAAGAAAAGCGAAATAAAGGCAAAACACACATTTCAGTCCCCTGAAGTGCTGCCCGAATGAACGGATTCCGGGACACGCAGTCAAAATACGGGCAAGCACACTACACAAACAAACGTAAACCGCGAGGAACAAACGCTGCTGTGGACACATTTACTTTCCGACTCTCCACAACTTCTAAAATAGAGCAGCTCAAATACAGTAGTTATGCTGTACCCCCGGATGAACACCCAAATGGATTCTGCCGTCACCTTTTCTTTGCGACAGCAACAAGTTGATCACACGATATCCCATCATCATCGCCCAACCATTTGCATGTAGTATGTGCAGAAAAACTGCAGAAAAACAAACCCCGACCAAGAAGAAAGTAAACATTTCGAAGGTCAGCAGCATAATTTACGGTAAAGCTGCCTCCAAAGTCGCCGAGAGTGGGATGACGAGATCTCCTCCTGCTCTCTCGACTCGAGCATGCCGAGGCGACCCACCGCTACGACGGCGTATAACACCCCCCTCTCGGACGAACTTCATTGCCGATTTCGCCGTCGACCGGTAGAAGAAATTAAACGCCGAGCGAGGCATCCATGGAAAGGTCTCGACGATATGTTTTTCCAACGTCACCCGTCCTTCTGGTCGTGTGTAAGGGTGTGCCCAACCTTGTAATCGAGAAAACAGGTTGTCAAATCTTCGCAGGGGGTGTGGTGCGTTATCCAGCGTGTTTTATGGGTAGTCTTTGACCTGGACCCTGTGGGGCTGCTCCGGGCGCCTTCTCGTCTCTCCATCTGCACCGATGCGCTTTGTCTATATCGTAGTTTCCGCCCCTTTCCGGTAGTTTCTCCATTAATATTTTGCGCGAAGAAAAGAAAAAAAAATACCACCTAAAAATGTATAAAATAAAAAAAAAAGCCAGTAGCATTTAACGCATGTCTGAATTATTGTCTAGGATAAAGTGTAGAAATTCAGGGGTATTTTTGTTTTTCGACATTTGCTGTAGTGTGGTCGACCAATTGTTCGAAAAAAACGCGTGACTTTTCAAGAAACGTTTCATATAGGTAGGGCCCAGGTCGGGGTTGGGTAAAGGCGGCTAAAAAAAGCACACCCACCCACCCCACGTCCAGTTTCTAAAATATGTTTTCTCTCGCGGGGTAATGTTTGACCGAGAGCGCGCTATCCCCGCTCTCGTCGACGATTGGTTCCACTCTCTCCCCGCTGCCGAATCCCACTTACCCTCTGGGTCGGTGTCGCCTGTGGTGACGGTGTCGATCTACTGTACCTCTGCAAACAACCACATATACAGCACTCTGTACCCTGTACTGCCAATTCCGCGCGTCAGGGATGGACGGGCGCGATTGTTTCTGACGTACCGCCACTGGCCCAACAATGATGGCACACATGATATTTTTTCCATGGCAATGTCATGGTACCACCAAGGTTTTTTGTGGCGCCGCCATGGGCCTTTATGGCGGGTACCATGGCCCCCACCATGCCATGGCGGCACCCGCCACGCTGTATGGCCTCCGCCATGGCATGCCATGGGCACTGCCGTCTGCCATGGCGCTGCCATGTCGGTACCACGAAGGCTCACACAGGCAGTGCCAAGGAACGCACCATGGCACGCCACAAGGGTGCACGCTCGTTCATGGGCTGCCGCGACTCTGTCCTGCCACTTCAGTTTCTTCATCAACTCCCGTGCATAGGCAATGACATTTACTCTATATACAGTACCATACTACGTTCGATGAGTAAGAAATATTGGAAGAGATAATCCGGTAGACCAACTATAACTGCTGCTGTAGACAACGCGAGTCAAGGCCCGCTCGTTGAGCAACGCGGATCGACCGCATTGAGCAATGTAAAACCTGTTCCAAGACACAGCTGACCGCGGTGGTATTACTCTTTTCACCTGCACCCCCGTGGTTTTTACCTTGTTGCTACGCTTTTGACCTGCTACAGTATGGTTCTCGTGATATCGGTTTTTTATTTTTCATATATAATAGTCGTGCCTTAAATCGTGTCCTGTCATGTCTTCATGATCCTTGCTGGCGGTAGCGCCGAGGGCGATTCGAATCTTGGCTGGTGTAAATATATGCACAGGACGTTTTTCATAGACTTTCTTCCGTCGCCGAAGTGTGTGAGGGTGCGAGTAGGCAGATTGACCAGTAGTAGTGGGAATACTGAACCCCACGCGCTATTAAGCCGAAGTCGTGTACCGGGGAGGGGTAGAAGTCTAGCGAGAACACCTGCGACCGCGGCTTGTCCAAACGCTTCTGAGCGTAAAGGCTCCGACACGACATGGAAAGTAGAATGTGTTCAAAAACAAAACGTAGAGGAAAGGAGTACTCCGCATGATACGATACTGCTGTAATGTGACCATATATCATACGTACTGGTATACAGTAGTAATTCAAATACGTATTATATGAAGTCTTAACGTGTACTGGTATACGACACGTATAGCGATCATTCTGCTCGAAGCATGGTGGTCGTCGTCTCTGCGAGCGAAGGTCCCGGGGTTGTATGTGTATACGACACATATATCGATCATTCTGCTCGAGGCATAGTGGTCGTCATCGCCGCGAGCGAAGGTCTCGTGGTTGTACCGGGCAGACACCGCGAATTAATAAATAATATTGTCCTGCGGGTTTGCATTTTGCCGAGGATGGCGGCAAAAACTCAGAAATATAACGAAAAGAGCAGGATAGGCATCGTTTCACCGCTGGTGCATCATCAGGTATCCGCGTCGTCGCCGGCGGCGCTTCGACACCGAAATCATGAAGCGGGATGAATGAGCCATGATGTATGCCACACAAAGCCAACACAAAAAAACGCCTACTGTTCCTAGGGTTTGACTGTGAGGCCTACTATTAGTACTATTGCAGTACTTACAAGCTATTATGTTATCATGTCATATCATGCGTAGCTGTGTGTTAGTGCTGGGCGCATTTGCGTGTTGTTCAGAGTTCAACATCGCCGCTTGCACACGGTGTAACGTGCCGCTATATCATAGGAGAGCCTGTGTTTATGCATGATGTTACTTCGTGTCCGCAATCAGACGTGAATTGAACTTTTGAAAACGTTTTCCGCTGAAACATTGCGAAGTTGCTGATTTCGGATTTATTATTTTGCATAATATCATACAATTTGACAGTCTAGGCCGCGGTCACGAAAGTGGACAGGACTTACTACCTTGTTGTATCTTTGCAAGGTTCATTGCTGTTCACTGCATGTAGTAAGGTGAGTGTTTCGCGGGTTTGATACTGGAGTCCATAATAGACCCCCTGACTACTCGGGTATAATATCCACCTTTCATATTGAGGAGCAAGACATCCGAGGAGCGCAAAGTACGAGGAGACTGTTTTTTCTCTGAAAGAAAACCCTTTTCTACACTGTCGCAATCGTCAGCCGCGGGTGTGTATGGGCGGGGGCGGGGATGCGTGGACGGACACAGCCTCACTGAAACGCTAGCAACAAGTGACCACAGGGTATACGATATTTTCCATCCCTAGGCTTAATGACCTGGTGCGTGAGCGGTATATGTTCGAAATACAGTCAGTGGAACCTTATGGCAGCGGGCTAGACGTAGACGGCATCGATTTAGACGCGGATGGTTCACTTTGGTCATGTTTTTTGTACTGCTGCCCATGTCATCTTGTACGTATATGCTCGCATGATGTCTCATTTCTCTCCCCATTTGACGTGGAACTTCCCAGCACTTGAAGCACGCAGTAGTGTCCACAGACACAACCTCCACCTAACGATTTGCGCTACTACGCTTGTAGATAACCATGTATCGTACCTTGCGGACTCCTAAGAAAGGGTGCGATCTTAGCACAACATTTCATTTCAGTTTCCACCGAAATTTCGGTACGCGCCGAACTTAATCCGGTAAACTACGTATTACTAAGTCTTAGATCTCTGAAATTTCGGGCTTTTACATAAGGAAAGGGTGTGCTCAGATGTTTCGTCGTCCCCGTGTTTTCATTTCACGACTAGATAATGTTGCTTCCGGTACAAATGGAACATTTTCAGGCCGCCATAATAAGGCCATACAGCGGAAATTATCCCAATTATCTCCAGCATCACGGCACAACTTTCCCCAGATGAGGAGACTCGCTCCGACACCCATAAACACCGCTAAAACACAAGTAAGTCTCTAGGCGAAGATGATGCTGGAGTTTTTTTTCTCCCAAGGATGTTCTGTGACTCGTTACGACCGATAAGGCTGACAAATGCGATGCTCCATTCCCGTCGAGGGTGCTGTTGTCAGCGGACATTTTTTAAGGCGGGGAAATCCACAGTTCTCGGGAGTTCTCCAGGCATAACAAACCGTCTTTCCGTTTGTAACAAAACAAAATCCAAAAACTGATGGGAAAATAGGCTCTCAAACCAGATTTGAGACGTCCCGGAAATGCCATTCGTTCGTGAAATCTACAGCCAAGCTTGGAAAAATAAGAGCGGGGCACGCTTCCTCTCGCCAAATCTCCAAGTATAACTCCTTTCACCTTATAAGAGAACCAGACGCTGACTGGTGCTACGGTAAGGGGGGGGTACCTTTAAGGCCTTTTTTTTCAGCCAATCAGAGCCACTCGGAAGAGTGTCTTCCCTATTTGTTGGCAGTATTAGGCTTCCATGCTTTTTTCGTTTCGCGAGATGCACCAACTTCACACTATTTGTTAGGCTGAGATGAAAACAAAAAAAAATACCTATTTTGATAAAAGGTATTGGGTCACTCGCCGGAGTGGCCCAAACGCGGTAGTGAAAATGGGGGTACCCCCCCCTATCGTAGCACGGCTCCGCTCGCGAGATATTCGTAGTTCTGGCCACATATGCCGGACATATGACATGATACTTCGACGTATCTATGTACAGACCACACAGATGATTTTCACGGATCTGCATCATCTGCACAAGTTTTCCACGGGGCTGGTCTCAAAGAAGGACCCGATGTCTGGGGTTTAAGGTTTTCGCATTTTACCGAAAACAATTCTGCTTCAAATGAAATGTTGGGAAAACACTGAGACACGATATTGTTTTTTTCGCTAGGTGCGTTATCGCGTGATCTCATGGGAGCTGCCATGGGATCCCGCGGGCTACCATGGGCACCATCGCGGGCTCCCATGGCATCCCACGCATGTTCCCACTGGAGCCCGTGGTCAACCGCGGCAGGTCTTGTGTGATCCCGCGGATTCTCGCGGGATTCCACGGCATGATACGGCACGGTGCGGGTACCCGCGCCATGTCGTGCAGGTGCCCGCGGTATTTTCCTCCATGGTGATTCTAGCGTCGAGTCCCGCAGGAGCTCCCACGATAACACCCATGGAAATTCACGCGTGCGCCCCCCCCCAGATTCCGTTGGATATGTTTTTAATCAACAGTGTGCGTTCTGCAGTTTAGATAGGCGTTACTTGTTGAAACAGGTTAAGGGCATTAAGGGCACGGATTGTCTCATCCAACCCTCCCCGACGCCATTCACAACGCGAACGGACAACACCCGCAACCCGAAGGCATTCACTACCTCTCTGTGCTTTGTACCTCGTACTGTGTACTACTGTGACGAGCAAACGTGTCCGTTGACGGCCTAGTTTTGACCTGAAAAGGCCGTTTCGACTAAAGTGAATGGGTTTAGTTTGGTCATCGTCGAGGGAAAGGTGCCCGTCAAACTAGGGTAGTCGGTGCGGAATCCTGTCGAGGGGCGCTAATAAACCGACTCCAGCATGAAAACGCCTTCGATGCTGCTACAAAAAATCAAACAACAAGAAACAAAAAACTTGCATTTAGCAACACGACTAATCACGGCCACTTGAATTAAAACATGCAATTGGCCAATGGTTTGAATCGGCCAATGGGTTGCCCGGTATTTACTTTGAAACGTACAGCCAGCAACAACACTGGCTTTATGGCTCGATATTGTTTCGGGATTGTTGAGAATTGTTAGCACGTGACGGCCACCATCGGCGCAGCATGAGAACCAGTGTTTTACTGGTTGCGTGATCCGCTCTCTGGAACCATGTCGCGATGAGGGGCTGAAACGGTCTGGATCGCGAGACCAAGTCAACAGACAGGCAGAACTACATGCGTATTCAGGATTGTACAATGGTTACAGTGTAGAGGTGTAGATGTACTGTAGATTCCACAAGAATAACAAGGATCTACCCTGCTGGGGCAGATTGTCGAGTTGCCACTGCGTAGAGCTGTATTAACCTTCTATGCCTTTGTTGAAGGCCTTGCTTTGCCGTGCTCCCACGCATCGCTCTGCGAGTATTCGGTAGTAGCCTTTTGGATCGTGTCTGTAACCATAATTTAGTGTGCATATTTTGTGTGTTCTTCACAATATACCGCTCTTTCCACCCACCGACATGCAGCAAACCCAGTTCCCGTGCTGATTCTTCATCCTAGGGAGATGCTCTGTGACCACAAGCCACAAGACAGAGACAATACATTGAAAAACTGTATACATGAAACTAGGCAATGCGTTGCCAACGTACTGGACACAAAAGGCAGAACATACACAAGCCATCAAAGCATCAAAAACCATTTGCTATTTGCAAGAACGACAGAAAACGAAAGAAAAGGAAAATAGAAAGAGGAGAGACGGCAGGAAAGGAATTCTTCTTGAGTAGGAGCTTAGGGGTATATGTGAAACAATAAGTTGCGCTCTGAGGAACATGTGTACCGAGCGAGTTTTGTTGAGATTTTGACAAAACAAACTCCACGCTACGGTGTACCTGGTACCGGTATTATCTAAAATCGTAATCGGACATCATTTTTGAGACCAGTCCTCACCAGTCCATTGGGGATATACCTTTGTGGCGTGCTAGTTTTCTGAGATGCTTCAGGTAGCCTATTGAACGAGGGGCAAGCATTTGCGGTCGAGCTACCCGATTGGTCGTATGAGCTGCAAGCTCCGCAGAGCTGGTGAAATTTAAATGCCCCAAGGGTAGTTGCGTTGATTTTTTAGCGGCCCGGAAGAGGGGACGCCGGTAGGTGGAGAGAAAGTGCGCAAGTGCGCGCGGCGCACGCTTGTCGCACCCCCAACAAACTCGATACCCTACGAATGCGGCATGGACCTATATACGAGTAATATATAAAAACAAAACCTGGAACACAACCAAAGTTGGGTACACTCCAACGGTTTCTTGAGGTTCCACCGCACTTGAAATGTAACAACTGATCCTACGTGGTTCCACTTCATGTGAAAACCTGTGATAGAGGATGGCATGTTAGGATGATACTGCTACTGTACAAACATCTCATTATACTGCTGCTGTTCTACGAACTATATCAAGCAGACGAAATTGTCCCAGACAGCGAACCGATAGGCACGTACTGACTACTATGCTGCTGTGTACGAGGCAACGTAGCCATTTTCAATACGACCCCGCGACGTACGGGGCATAAGGCCAAGTTACTGTTCAATTGTCAAATCGAATTGCTGAACGACCTTGTTGTAATGTGCGCTTGCTTGATACCTACTGCAACTGTCGTTCACGTATTCCAAATTGTCTTTCAGAAAGTTGGGACTCTCGTTACCTGGTCAGTGCAAGTGTCTACTACTTGTGTGTGTACAAACGCAATGGGACCAATCGCTGTTTCGCAACATATATACATTATTCCTTGGCCGCGTCAAACCAATATCAACCGTTCCTGCGTTTCGCTTGGGATGGATGATCAACACTTCTACAACTAACACAGCAACTGCAAAGCTCAAACTCTGGCTAGTTAAAACCTGACAACGTCAATGTATGTGCCTGTTGTGTCGGATGTATACGCATGGCCTGGATTGAGAAAAATACAGAAAACATCACTTTGAAATGCGCACGGTCACGGGGCCGCCCTATTCATTTGCCAGACAGACATACTCGGTACGGCATTACTCCGTACACTAAAACATATTCTACGCCAGTCAATAGTGACCGTATGCTTCACTTCTGAAATAATGTTGGAGTAGATTCATTGAGCAATGTTAGAAGGTAGCTTCGAGTAGGTGTCCCAGTTACGGACTACCCAAGTCTTCCTGCACGCGATCCGTTCGGGTGTTGGCAGTAGAACGGAGTTCAAGACACGGATGGTACCAGATGAGGGACAAAACGCATATCAACAAGCGCGGTTACTCAAAATAAAAATCATATATATTCTGCGTGGTTGCAGCGGCGGTGCATTTCGTTGTTGGACACAGAGTAAGAACAGCCGCAAAACGGCGTGTTCCAATTACAGTCCCCTTCTGAACACCCACTGGTTGCACAAGGCTGTGAGGAAGCCAGATTTTACATGTTCTACTGTAATTTTTGCAGGATGCATGCTTAGCAGCAGGGGGGACAAAAACCCGATCCAGGCTTGAGCAAGCTGGAAGCGTGGATAGGGTCGTGTAGCTCGTGACTCGTGGTACTGGCCGTGGCGCTGAGTAGCTTTTAATTGCTTTGCCAGGCTTGCATTGGCGATGGCAACGACACTATGCTTGCATTCTGTACGTGCATGGCTCATGCCGAGAGTGGACGCTCAAGCGCATGAATATATACACAACTGCGCTTCTTTCAGAACGAGAACATACCTGGTAGTACACCTGGTGTAATATACGATCACGTAATAGTATGAACGGAGTAACTAAACGTTTTCATACCCGTGCTTCTTATAAATAGAGGAAGGACAGTAGTATATATATACTTCGTATATATATCAATAGGAGTAACGGAGTATGGGCAACAAAAAAACTCATACCATTGGTAATACTGCGGCAATATGTCAATGCTTGGGTCTGAAGAGAACCGACCCTACCATTATGTATGCCATCTCGTTCCGCGATAATGACCAGCGCTTACCTTCGCCGTGAAAACACAACGCCCACAACATGCGCTTATCTCGCATCGCGGTCAACGGTGGTCGGCAAGGATATGTTTACCTTGGCTCTCTCTAACCTCATACCGCTGCGATACAATGAGATGCAGCAATACTCCTGATCAGATTCCAAAACATGAACACCGATCACTTTCTACCATTACCACCAAGTATATTATCACCATGTCCTTAATTGCTCACCGCGTCCCTGGGATTACCATTTACTTACCATCTACTCACCATGTCCCCGGTTTGAAAATGGCCCCATTTCCCTGGTGGTTCACGACGTTGCGGCAGCGGGTTGGGCGGACAGAGTTAGGGCTCACATACATGCTGCCGTGGAAGTTCGTTTGTTTCACTTGTAGGTGTTGTTACCCCTCCTAAGCTCCTCCTTCTCAATTGACAGGGCAGCAAGTGATTGCCCCAATTCCAGATCTCCGGTATTGTAGCTCGTGTCCAAGTCTCGCACGCACAGGGTTCGATGCGGGTATGCTGCGAGTGGATAGTCGGGTTTATCCTTTTAGCATTTAGCATTTTTTACCGTTATATGTTCCCCTTTAACTTCCTTTTAGTTTCCTTTTCCACTGTTTTTCCTTTCACGGTTTCCCTTCCTGGATGGGTTTGAGTCAAACCTGGTTCTAGACGTTAGCCCGGCATGAGCTACCGCTTGGGACCGGCGTCACGCTCCAGTAGGTGGAGTCGCCTTGTTGATGAAACGTCTGCCCAACACCCACAGAATGACCCTGCAGGACTCTGCGCCCGGGGCGTCGTGATTATAAGCCACGGCACACCGAATGTTTCTGCTCCCACGCCCGGCCGCCGCCACACGAAAGATGCGCGTGCGGTAGGCGCCAATTTCCAAAAACCATTCAGCGTGTTCCATGTATTTAGCGTGAAGATATCGGGGATTGAAATAACATGAGCCATATCTGGTACTGGTCCTTAATAGGGATATCTACTCTATATGGTTCGTTTCAAAAGCAACATGGGAACTCATACTCACACTGTGCAGGAAATGCCTATTCACAATAATCAATACCTACAGAATATAAATGTTTTTTTTTTTTTGCAGTGATTAGTTTCTTGATTAAATAACTGGCTGACCACGTTCCTGTCCGTCCTGTACAAAGAAAACGTGTGGTTCTTTTACGCAACACATACCTGGTACCAATCTTGCACAAATAGTCTAGCAGCCGAACCATGTTTCTGCCGCCCTTCCGCACAAAGAAAACGTGCGGTGCTAATTGTTACCAAGCAGATGCATTAGGTTAATTAGATGCGACCCCGGGCGATGAGAATGTCGTTCCTACCGACCCGCATGGTCATGGTGCAGCGATCCCAGAAGCGAAAATATTCTTCAAGCCCCTATCGACGATGACCCAACGCCCCGACGACCGTTGTTCCAGCAGTCCTAACGCTATTGATGATCTTCAGGGACCCCAGAAGCCCTAAATGATGATCATGCTATTCAGTGACTCCTCCAGAAACGTTGTTCCAGCACCCTAAAGCGATAGGTGATGTGGAAGTCCAGCAGACGTTCCCAGTCGGAAAAGGTTGATGGTATACTGTGGCTCGATCCCGAAGGACAACATCTCCAGCGACCCTACTTTGTTGTCGTTGTGGCGACTCGGTAGATCCAACAGCCACAGTAAACTGTGCTGTAACGAGTCCGGAAATGTTCTCTCCGGCAACCTCAAGCGTTTTTTTGCAGTGATCCCATGAACCGTCGTTCCGGCGACCCCGCGTTTTCATGACGAGGTGACCTAGTGTTAATCACCGGGTGGGCCTGCAAATTATTATTTTGTGTTTATCCCCACGTGTCTTTCGCAGTCCCCGTCGGAGACGGGTGCCAAGCGTGAAGAAGCAGACCAATATGTACCGCCATTCGGCCGACCTTCGTTCTTGCTGTCTCCCATACTCAGTTCAGTACAGTAACACGAGTAGGCCCTCTCGCAAAATACGCACAGCCGTTCTTACTCCAGCAGCAGAGGTGCAGCAGTGGTGGTGGTAGCAACGTCGGACCAGTACACGAAGGAAGCAGTCGAGCAAGACCCTGACTTTCTCGACGAAAGCGGTTCCTGTGACGTACTTGACGAAATCAGTCGGGGCGTACTCTGACGTACTGGTCGCAGCAGCAGTCGATTTAGGCCCTGCCGATGAACGCGAACACAGCAGTTGGGCCAGACGCGACCAGCCACGTACGTCGTCGAAAACTACCTTTTGCTCACTCGGGTTGATTTCGGGTCACTCCTAAAGATGCAGTATTAATAGTACTCTAGGCTAAGTACTCGTAGTATAAATAATAGTTCGTCGTAGTCGTTGTTGTTGGTGTTGATGGTGACGTTTTTCATGCTATGTAGATGTAGGCCTTCGCTCACAGCAGCAGTGCCTGTTGTCGGAGTTAGCAGCAGTCCCCCCCGAAGACCATGTCCGTGACATCTTTCTGCCTGTGCTCGTAGTAGGAAGCAGGGTTAGACGTTCTTGAGCAAGCACCACAGCAGCGGCTAGGTCCAGGATATATATGACGATCGACCCTGGCAGCTCTGTCTATTGTAGTACAGTAGCTCAGCCCACAGTTGACGAAGCAGCGCGGGAACCTCGGGGCGTAGTCGACTCGAGACGTACACCACGTGACCCGCAGCGCTTCAGGGCTCACGTATCTCAAGGGCTCATACATTTGAAGGATAATACCCATGTGGCCTGATGGACTGCCGAGAAGCTTCAGACAGTCAACCAAACGAGATCTTGAGGCAGGCACTTGCGGTTGGGTTACCCGATTAGTTGCATGAGCTGCAAACTCGGCAGAGCTGGTGACATTATGTATTCCCCAAAGGAAGTTGTGTTGATCGCCAGCGATATCGAAGATAATACGACGGGAGGTAGAGAGCGAGCGTGCGAGTGTGCGCGGTACACGTACGTTGCAGTTCAACTAGCTAGATACCCTACAAATGCAGCATGGCCCTACGTACGAGTAAAACTTAAACTGTCACAAAACACAAACACGAGTACATTCCAACGGTGTACCAGGTATTAGGGTTTCACCGCACATAACACGTAACAGCTGATCCCACTTAGTTCCACAATCCACCGAATACGAAAAACCGTGAGAACCGATCCCATCTTCTGAACCTACAGCTACTCGAACAGCGCATTATATTGCTGCCGTTTTCTACGAACTATATCAAGCAGCAGGCGACAAACCTATACTTTGTTTGGGGAGACGATAAACTAAACCAGTGTCAGGTATGGTTATTGACTTGGGCTAGTGTTATTAATTATGTAATATTATTGGGGAGACGGTATCCCAGACAGCAAAGCGATAGGATACGTAAACTACTCGTACCACGTATTGCTGCTGCGTAGCAACGTACAGTAGCTCTCAATACAGAGGAGTTATAGCACCATCAAATGATCTGGGCTATAACATGCCCGGTAGTCTATGGTACATATACATACACAGCAGCACGAGAGCGGCATGCTTGCATAACTTTGGCTAGAACCTCCCACAGCAGGACTTTAGTACCTGCCGCCAGCTTGTGTGCGTTGATTGATTTTGAACATTCGAAGAATCGAATATATACATATGAGTACCGGTCCGCGGTCGTGGAACCTCGGTCGTAGATTCGGCTTCAGCTAGCTCGACAGAGCTCCCTGTTGTTTGGGGCCGTATATTTTAGAAACCCGCGCTCGCCCGTATTATCTACTTAACATTTTCTTCATATGGAGTTCAGGGTACATTAATATATAGGGGGACAGACCCTCGACAGACAGAAATTTCATAAAAGCTACTGTAGTAGACGTCGGTAGCCTACAGCAGCAGCCGCAGATAAACACAAAACAGGCGGTACGCGGTAAGTGTGAGAAGGACAATGCGTCTGAGGAAAACGCCAACTTCAAGCGCCAGCCCGACACCGGACTTTGGTTGTAAGGTTTTCAGGTTGACGACGTACGAGTTCTAGTCGAAAACGAAAGGCAATTTTAGTACAACGGGGGGAAAGCGAGGTACGTATTCATAGTACTGTTCTGTGCAGTAGTACCGAAACATACACCACCCGTCAGTAGAGACGCCTTACGTATGCCGTGTAAATTCGCGTAGTACTCGGCATTCGTGCAAACCGTGCATTTTCTGTGGTATAATTCGTTGTTTGGTTTCCCTTGATTTTCGTCTTCTTTCTGGGAATGGTTATGAGTGATCGAAGTTGAAGCTCTTGCTGCACATGTTTGCATGGCAAGCACAATAATAATAGTCTGGTACAACATCAGCATTCATCGTGGCACTACAGCTAAGCAGCACACGTGTACTCAACGCAGCAGTGCAGTAAAAAAGGCACAAAATGAGCAGCAACTACAGTACACAACACTATAACTCTACTCGTATTGTTCTTGATGAAGTCTATACAACAAGCAACCGGACGTACGTGACGGAGATACTACTAGTAGACAGCGTGCGGATTTTTTTTGCGCAGCGTAATTACGCCATCAAGCATATTTATAACGAAAACAAGTTGCAAACATTGCGCATGCTTCCACTAGAGGAGGAGCACATTTGAAAGCGGTTTCCCACCGCCAAACCAATCCCACTTTAATCCCAAGTACTTTGTCACCGCAAAGAGGGGTGCAGTTCTGAAGGGACAAAGGAGGGTTTGACATGAATGAGGGGTTTGGATGGTGGATGAGTTGATTTTCTACCTAATTGATAACCGGTTTTATCTCCGTTCCCACCCCCGTGTCTTACGTTTGCGTGTTCTCAAAAACAACAGTGACTCGCGAGGAGTTCTTGGGGCATCCATCCATCGGCAAGCAACGACCATAAGATGCCTATGCGTGTTGTCAGCTCGGAGCTCGATCCGTACAAGGCGGATAGTGACGTGGGCGGCAAGCACACTGTCTTCTACCCCACCAGCGATGCCGAGGTGAAAGAAGCCCTTACAGTTGCCAAGGCCCTTGGTGCTCAAACGTTGCTGGTCCGCAGCGGTCGTCATGCGGCCGAAAATGAACCCGTGGATAGCACGGACGCCATGGTGGTGAACCTTCGCAAACACTCTGGTATCGAGATCGACAGCAACAACAATGTCATTGTCTGTGCCGGTACTACTACGTCCGACCTGGCGGCCAAGCTCAAGGAGAATAACCTCTTCCTTCCGTTGGACGGGTATCCAAACAAAAGCGTCTTCTCCAATGTTTGGTCCACCCAACGAGGCCTTGTTCCCGCGTTTAGCCTGAGTAAGTTCTTGACGGGCGCTCAAGGCATCAACAAGGAGAACATGGACATCGTCCCGAATATCCAGGTTGAGAGTGGGGGCATGCAGGAAGAGCACATCGTCACCAAGATGGTGTTCAAGGCAAAGACAGCGGACGACGTAAAAAACTACAGGATGACGCGCCTTTGCTTCACATACACCCCGACGTTGTTCAGTGATGCGCTCCGCCACGTCTTCTTCGGCGAAAATAAAGTCGCGGTGGAGGACAACATCGACGTGCGCGTGACGGCCTACACCGGCGTGTACGGCATACCCCTTTTCACGGTGACAGCCTTGTGCCCCCATGACTCCCACTACATTACGGCAATGCTCGAAAGGCTCGACCCGGACGGAGATTTGATCGTCGATGAGTCTACGGCGATTGGCGAGAACGATTCCATGAGTGATGCCCCGGCTGGAAGGGAGAGGGTGGTCATGAGCATGGGCATTGTGAAAGGTGCGGGCATCGTGGATGCAGTGGCACAAGAGGGCAAGGGAAGTCAATACCACTATGAAAAGCACAGTACGCGTTACTCGGGCGAGCTAACTGAGGACAAGCTGGCCGCCTATCTCGACGCCGTCCACAGAGCCATCGCCTTCAGCCCAACGCCGATCCTTCCCGACGTCAGAATTCTATCGACTGCATCTTGGAAGGTCCAGGATGGCATCGGTATTGTGGGGGTGGACATGTCTCTGTACGCGCCTCTGCCGAAGAACCAGACTTCGGCCGAAAAACAGCTCCACCGCGACTTTGCTGAGGCAATCCATGATCGCTCGCTGGAAGAAGTGGCTTGCCGAGTGGATCGCGGACGGCAGGTGGCCGTGGGCAAGCTGGTTGGGCTCGATGTGGGAAAAAATGTCGACATTGCTATTCCCGGCTTCACAGGAGAAGTGTATTCTGAGGGCAAAGATGGCTACGCCGAAAAGAAGGAGCAGTACGCGACTTCATCGTACCTGAACGAGAGCGAGCGTATGACACCGTTCGCTATTGGGTATGCCGAGAGTGTTGACGATGTGAAAGCGTTTGTGGAGTACGCCATTCAGGTGGAAAAGAAGGTGGTCGTTCGCAGCGGTGGCCACCAGTACTGCGGCCTGTCATCGGGCGGCTCGGATACTTTGCTACTCAGCATGGACCATCTCGATGAGACCAACATCGAAGTGCTTGCGACAGGTGAAGTGCTGGCTCATACCGATCCAGGTGTCCACTTAACCACGCTGGCCTCAACGCTTAAGGATAATGGTGTTACTATCCCGCACGGGGAGTGCCCCGTAGTCTGCATTGGCGGCCACGTCCAGACGGGTGGGTATGGTCATCTTCTGCGTAGCTACGGTCTCACTCTCGACCACGTGCAGTCCTTCGACATTGTGCTGGCTTACCCGGCCGTCGAGCTGCGCACCATTACGCGCCCTACCGGCGTAGTGGAGAATGGCGATGAATCAAGCTCCAACGACCGCATCTTCTGGGGGGTGATGGGTGGTGGTGCCGGTAGCTTTGGCGTCATCACCAACATCGTATTCGAGTGCATCCGAGATTCGGACCACCCCGACTCGCGCGGGTACCAGGGCACATACTTTTACCATAAAAGCGTGTGCAAAGCGGTCATGACTGTGATTCAAAAGCGCACGGAGGACGTGTTCAATCCAGACCTCCTACCGGGCGACTGCGACCTGATGGCCACGGTTATCTCTGGTAACTTGTGGGACCCGACTCACCCGGCATCGGTCGGGGTTGAGATGGTGCACGGCAACTGCAGCGGTCTTGCTTTGTCTGACGAGGACGTCGGGCTTGCAAGGATGAACCAGGAGATCGACGACATCAAAGGGTCCAAGCCAGAAGGGGTGCTTGGGCCCTTTGTCTTCTTGAACCCCAGCAGCTCCACGCCCCTGTCGCACATAAGCAAAGCGTTTGTGCGCGACATCGGGACGACGGTTGGCGGCCGCGAATTCCCTTTCCCCTATGTCAAGCGCATGAACTGCACACTCACGGCGATGTCTGACGAATTTGTCGACGCATTTGTCGACCTGATTCACAAGGCCATGTTGACCCCTGATGTCAGGGTCGTCTTTCAGATGGGACTAGGGGGTGGCGCGTTGAAAGGTAACGGAGACAAGGGAATAACTGCAATCCCCCACCGCGACATCGTCATAGGTATCGGGTTCGACCTCTTCTACCTTCCCGCAGGCGAGGTTGCTGCCAACGAGCTACACAACGCGTTCGGCGACCTCCTCCCCATCTTTAGCAACAACGAGGACATTCGCATGCCGTGGAGTTCCTTCGGTGAAATTGACATGAACAAAATGCATGAAGTGTATTACGGCAGTGGCAATGGCCTGTACGAGCGCTTGCAGAGGCTTAAGCAGGAAGTAGACCCCCTAGATCACTTCCACACCCCTTTCAACGTCCAGCTGCCTGCCTCCCTAGAGGACGGTGGGGGTGCTGAGGGGCGTGCCGAAAAGAGGGCAAAGCGGAAGCACTAGGCTCTGTTGAACCCCGAAAGAGGGAGACGTTTCACGTTTAGTCCACGGAACGAACAGTCTGGCGGCCGTGTTTAGGCGCCGGTGTGGCTCGCTCTTGTCGGCAGTTTAGTTTAGATTGATGGAGCTCGCCACATGTTGCTGTAGCCTTGACAGTTGACAACAGCCATGCTGGTATTGATTGGCGTCGTAGTCGAGGTAGTAACCGACGCAGGATGTGACGTGTTTCAAAACGTAGACGGTTGCTCGACTAGTATGAATAAAGTGACAGTAGATGTTGAATCGTCAATGATCATTGGCGTCGTTTGCTGGGGTGTTGAGACAAGCAGGCCAGCGTTCTGGCGTTGAACGACAACGTCATATTGGAGATGAAACAAGGACAACGTGCAATATATACTTATATACTACAGTAGTAAATATATGGGTGGGACCGTTGCTCGACTGTGATATGTTCGCAGTAGATACTGGACCATCAATTGTAACTTGAGTTGGAAGAAGCAGGTGTCAGCCGTGCTGACTTTCAATGGGGCCCTCGTAAACTATATAGTGTAGCATAGGCATGGGGCCACGCAACATTGACGGCCACCCAACCGCGATGCGTTCACGGTAGACATTTTATCAATGGTATGGTTTCCGAGTGGCGCCGTAGTATGGCATGAGGGTATAGCATATGCATGGTGCATGGATTGGTACTTCAAACGTTGACCCTGCCCGATGGCTGTTCGTTCACTGCCGTACCTCGTATAATAGATATTTTATCAATGCTATAGCACAGTAGGTGTATGGTTTCTGAATGTCATCGTAGTATCATATTCAGTGCCAGGTATAGTATAAGCGTGGGGCCTGGTTTCGGAACGTTGAAAGTCGCCCGACGACTGTGCGATCACAGTAGACATTTCTCTAGTGGTACAGTAGGTGCATGGCTTCAAAACGGCGTCGTAGTATAAGATGAGGTACAGGCACAACATAAACACGGGGCCTGGTTTCGTATTTCCAATATGGACGGCCGACCGACGGCTATGCATTGACAGTAGATATTTTATCAATGACACAGCAGGCGCATTGTTTCTGAATGGCGTGGTAGTATTATACAAGGTATATCATATGCATGGGGCCTGGTTTTATATTTCAAACATTGACGGCAGCCCGACGGAGGTGCATTCCTAGAATTAGTAATATGATCAATGGCAAAGTAGGCGTGTGCGTTCTGAATGGCGCCGTAGTATAGTATGAGGTATCAGGTATAGCATAAGCATGGGGTCTGCGCATGGGGATTCACATGGGGTCTGGTTTTGTATTTCAAACAGTTACGGCCGCCCGACGGCTCTGCGTCCACAGCAATCGATATTTTATCAATGGTACATGGTTGGGTTTTTTCATAGTGGAAGTGAAATGAGACAGTAGCTTGTGACGAGTTTTAAACGGCCTCGGTTGCTTGGTAAACTTACCAGGTATCGATTCGCAGCCAATATTTGACCATCAGTGGTATAAGGGCTCTACATTTGCAGCGTTAAAATATGTAGGCACCAGTTCTGGTTTGCATTGGCAACGTCCTATCGGAGGCGAACAACTACGTACAGTCGGATTCAAACTTTGGAGGTAGCTCGACAGTGATGTGTTCACAAGGTACACCATGGTAGTATGGAGTTGGAATGTTCGTATCTCAAGGATTAGCTGCATCCCCCCTACTATCGGTTCACGGTAGAATTCAATTGGTCGCAATATATGTTGCCGTTGTAGCGTTGGAAGAGCTGGACACCAGTGTTGGCACTGCATGGCGATGCAATGTACGTGGAAGATGATGTCGGGTATATTATCTGTGGACGAGGTTCAAACGTTGACAGTACCTCGATGTCGATCAGTTGAGAGAATAGCACTTTGTAGGGACAAGCAATGGGAGCGGCGGTGTTGGTGCATCGTTGAAATAAGTAGGTATACGACAGCAAGGGCATTGAATGGCGTTTTTCTGGAGGTAAGACAAGGGGAGTAACATATTTATGTGGGCTGGAATCGGATGTCACAACGTTGTCGCTCGCTCAACTACTGTAGATATGTACTGTCAACTGATACGACGCTGTGTTGCTGTAGCGTTGACGGGAGCAGGCAACGAGGCTCCTAGTGTTTAATGGTGTCGTAGTGTGTTGGAAGTCAATAATACTACGCGGCATGAGTGGTCTACATATTGAGTTTCATACACTCACGTAAGATTGACAGCTGTCCCCGCATGCGGTCGGTACCGATCGATTGCTTTCGAGGTGCTGAGGAGTTTCGATACGCGTCAGTTCTGTTTCGTTTGTCTGAGCAAGCAAATGCTTTGACTTTTCACAGTCAAGTGCATCGTTTTGAAATATCTCTTTGCTTAGAATTGGTTGCCAAGTCCTCCTTTCGCTCATCCGTTAACAACCCAGTCAACATATTAATTTATGGTGTTTTCACATTTCGTTGGCGTACAGGGTGGTCATCGAGCAACAACTGAGTCTGCCAAGACGAATGGATGCCGCAGTCTTGCATCTAAAGCCCTCGTTAGGTTTGCACCGACGCATCGCAATAGAGCCCAGTCGTTACATTTCAGTAGGCTCCAGCCTCCCATTCCGTGATCAAAGCACATGCCTGGGGTAGGACCACATGGTGGTTTGAAGGCCGAGCTCGGGGTCGAGCGAACAAGTGCATAAACTAGTTTCTAAGAGTTTCCAGAACGACCTGCGGAACTCCAGGATTCCAGCAAGTTGTCGAACCAGTCAATCAACAACATGGTTGGTTCACTAGTCCCCACGCATCAAACGCGCTTAAGAGGAAGGCTCTATGAGCGAAGCGTGACACGATAGGCTGGCCGACCAATTTGCACATATGTTTGTGTAACGAATTTCGTCCATCGTTTGGATACGTTTCGCAGAACCTTTGTTTCCTCGTCATATATGGTAGGTTCAATCAAATGTTTGAGAGGTGTTCCCATCCTGTAGCGCCACACCTCCCAACGTCTAGCGTTACCACAGGAGCCTCGTGGCTGCCATGTCCTTGCGAACGCATTCAGACCCTCCGCGCGCGGCTGGTTGGGGTAGCAACCACGCATAGATGAATGCGCATTCCTTGCCCCCACGGCGCGGCAACAGTTCTTTCCCTGCCTGACCCCAACCGAGCGTCGGTTCAAAGCACGTATTATATGACGGCAAAACACGTGCCATCCATACCACATATCACCCGTTGTTGATGTATGTGTGCTTTATCAGCTGACAGCGAAAGGTTTCTCCGTCCTCTGGCACTCACGTAGTGATTTCTTCTCACGTTGTCTGTGCGACGGTCGACTTCTTCCCAGACTTCGCTAGGGTCTCGCACTCATCAGTATGGTCGTGTTAGTCATCAATCATCCCGGCAGCCGGGTACCACCAGCAGCACGTGCTTTTTTTCCCTCCCCGCGACGGCGCTAGAGTAGGTCAACGGCCGCAGTGCCAGCCCGTGCAAGCTTGATGCAGTTAGGACCATCTGTTTCGCTCCTCATTCCCACCGCTCCTAGAAATGAGGATCATAAACCCGAGGAGCGCGAAGCGCGACGAGTATTTCTTTTTGTGGAAGAAAATACTATTCTATAATAATGTGAAGGTGCGGGGCTCACGAAGGACAGACACACGACTGAAATGGTCGGAAAAACTGCCAGAAGGTACTGTCGTTTTGACGATCGGGTTACTGACTCGAGGTGTGTGTTAGTTTGCTTTGAAGTAGGCCAACGGTTCACCGTACGAGACACACATAGCACTGATCGACACGATTTGCATGGGGGCGTCTATATAGCAGCTCCGCCCTGCGCTGGTCGCGTCGCGAGCCGTACTGGGTTGAGGCGAGCGAGGCATGGGTGCTGCCGAAGTTTCCTCGGCACCCCCTTTAAGACTGCACTCCCGCTTTGGGGATAACATATTTGGAATTTGAAGTCAAACATATGTTGAGTTCGCAGTAGTATGACCGTACTGACGATACGGTTGTTCAACGCATCCCAGCAGCGCCAGAAAAAGAAAATCTTGGCGACGGCGAGTATAACCATCCGAAGAGTTCCCACTGCTGACGAAAACACCGGGGCAGTCTTTCCCACTACAAAAGGGGTGTGTGTACGCGCTCGCATATCTCGCGGGGCTCTGTGTGTGACGCTGTCTGTGCGAGGGTTGATCGAACGATCCTGTTGGAGATTGATCGCTCGATGTTTGGATTTTGTCAAAGTCTCCAAACGGGGTATCCACAAGCAAGCACCATCTGGTAGGCATCGAGGGTGTATTTCTAGTCTCACATCACACAAACCATTGGCGTGGCCGCAGTAGGAACTACGAGCGCCACCACCACTAATCTTGCCGGCACTGACTGACGAACAATCACAAATTATTATGCAAAGCTCAGCGGGGCTAGGTGCGCGCTGGTAGGGCTCACCGGCATGGAGTATATGTTCATGTGTTAAACAACATGTGAAAAAACATTTTGTTTGCTGGCTATATTGGCTGAGCTATGGGCTACCGGTATGGCAGTAGTATAATATATGGTATATTATTTTGTCATAGCCCATATAGATGCTGAGCATCGAAGCAACAACATCTTCCCTACAGGTCGAGGTTTGGCTGAAATCTGCACAAATTTTCTTCCTGCCGATCTGGACCCTATGGTAAAATTTCAAATGATGGCTCTCTGAGTGACTTTATTTGTGTGCCGTGAGTTCTGCTGCACCAAATAGGCGTGCTTTGCCCCGAATGTGTCGAGCCCCAGCACGAGATACTCGTAAGATAGTGACTTCGTACGCGTGGTACGAGTGTTCACAGGAGTGTGCTCTGGCTCCAGCCGTGCGAATCACTTTGCCTGCGTGTGTCGTCGGAACATCACGGTCGAACCACTCTGCCTGCGTCCTTTGTTGAAACACCATCGGTCGGGTGAACTAGTCACGCGCCCCCTGATGTGCTGAGCCGAGGACGACGTGAAGGGCGGGGGCAACGACGGGGGTGGGGACGAGGCAGGGGGCTGGGGACTGGTGACGGGGTTGTACCCCTCACAATGCTGGAACCCAATGAGTCAACAACCACCAACGCCGATGCAATTACCGTATTTGGCGTGGGGTACCATCCTTATCTAAGACACCACCCTTACCTAAGATACCACCCCACCACAGGAAATATCAAACAAGGTCAAGTATATCACCGAGATTCGTTAGATAACACCCCCCTGTGCCGGCAGGGCTTTAAAACAACACCAACAAACATATCGTCCGGGGTCCACACCAAACACAGTGCATAGGTGCTCGAAGGCACCGCACATTGATACGAACATTGAATAAAGGTAGGGACCTTCGGCACCGGCGGTTCATCACCGTGGGCAGAAGGCGTTTATGGTTCCGGCACCGCATGCTGGCCCCTTCACCACCTGCTGGCACGCTTGACAGCACGAGGGAGCCGCGATCGGTAAATATTTTTGCCCGTCCCCAAACCACTTCTTCTGTACCCGCGCCTTACGCTCTGGCAGCAGAGCGTGGCGCGCCAGCCACCGCAGCAGCGCGGTGCACCCCTGGCTCTTTCGGACCAAGTGATATGCAAGTATTACGGCTATTTTACGCGTTGCTATCACCCCCAGTACCTGCCTTGAAGTGTCGTACCAGTTATTCCGGCTTGCTGCATCACACCCCTTCCTATATCACTCCGTCTGCTGCCTAGGTGGGTGTGCTAAATGTACCAAATATTCACTACTGTACACGGTCAGCAAGATTTCAGGGCGACTACGGTAGTAGGTAGAACGTATGTATGGTTCTCGTACCTCAACCTACTGCGACTGCCTCGATAGTGATTTTGCTGTCGTTTTGGTTTAGTGTGTTTTTCCTTTTGCTTTATTTCCTTTCTGTTTCCCTTTCTTATTATTATCCTGTGGAAATAAGTAATGTTGCTTCTTGTTGGGTCGAGAGTGGATAGCTTGTTCTTGGTAGTGTCCCCTGGACTTTGTTGTTGCTGTTGCTGTTGTTTTTGTGTTTGATAGCGCCTGTCGCACCCCCTTCCGGGGGGCACGACTGCGGTACTACCACCGATGTCGACGAGGTACGAAAGAGGCATCACTCCCTTCCCCTTCTTCGCCTGGGATTTTCTATCGAGACGTACAACGAAGTCCTCATTGGCAACGTACCGAGTACACCACCTCTCGCACGCGAAGGCCCTCAAGAAGATACGATGTGAGAGCATCGAAGTGACCATGCGTAAACACCGGCTCTTTTTTGCGGGGGCTGGCTTGGCAAAACGGGGCGAGATTACCCAGTCGGGTGATGTTCGCGACGATAACCGATTGGAGAGGCCGAGACCAGGCAGACTACCGGAGAATTGGCATGAATGCTCAGCTAACGACCTCAGAGTGTTTGGATTCACCAAAAGGTCCACGGTACACTCCCCGTTGAATTTTGGAGTTGAGACCACATGCTGTGGCTTTTTGCTGCAAAGCCGGCGGACAAGTAGTGCCGAGGGGTCCTCGAAGCAGCCGATCGGTTCATGGTCAGATGCCACCAGGATGAAGCGGGGAAGAGTAGTAAACGCGACGCATCCGCCATGGATGGCGTCTAATGGAATGGGGAGATGGGGGGGGCAACAGTAGTAGGGAGACCGCGGTTGAACTCAGCAGAAAGGAGACGACAGACAGGGCAGCAAGGTATCCGGCCGACAAGTAGGTGTAACCTGTCTATCCTTCACGCACTTCAAACTCCTGTGGCTGTGTCGATAGTGTTGTTGCTGCGATTTGGGCTGGTCTTCTTTCCTTTCCTTTTCTTTATATCCTTTCTGTCTCTCTTTCGTAGTATTATCCCGTGAAAATAAGTCTTGTCGTTTTTTATGAGGTGAAGAGTGGATAGCCTGTTCTTGGTGGTGTTCCCTGGACTCTCTTGTGTGTGTTTTTGTTATTGCTATTGTTGTTGTTGTTGTTGTTGTTGCTGCTGTTGTTGTGTTTTTCTGTTTGTCCGTATCTGTCGCACCCAGTCCGGAGGGCACGCGACTACGACACTACCATCGCTGTCGACGAGGTACGAGAGACCCTCCCCTTCATCGCCGGAGGTTTTCCATCGGAACATTTTGTTTGTATCGTCTCTCTCCAGGAGTAAGTATCCCCTCCGCCTTGGCGTGTCTCCCACTAGATATCGGAATCCATGTCGGCGGCTGCACTTTGCTTGTGGTCTGCCTTGCTTCTGTTGCTTTGGATACGGTATTGTTTGGTTTTGTATTGTTAGTAGCCCCCGCGCTTGCTTTCTACTTTTGCTTTCTCGAGGTACCTTCATGTCCTTCCGGCGTATTATTGCGTAGGAACGTTGGCTCATGCCCGGAGTATTCCGCACTGTAATTTCCTTTCCTTTTGTTCGTTCTTTTTCTTGATGGCATGGTACGCACGTACTTGGTATTTCAGGTTATTTTGTTGCGTTTGGTGGTTATTGTTTTGTTTTGTTTTGTTTTGTTTTTTCAGGGCCTTCCTCGGGAACGATGTTTTATCTTGGGATATTTTCCTGCGTGATTCATCCACCACGTGAATTTACGTTTGTATTTGGACAGGAACCTACCGCCACGGGAACCCTTCCCGCGGGAGACTAGCCGCCACGGGAATTCACGGGAAGTTTTATCAAGGAACCGTCCACGACGGGAAACCTTCCCGCGGGAACCAGCCACAACGGGAAATCTTCCCGCGGGAACTATTAATAGCAACCACGGGAATGAACGGCATTGTTTAAAGCGCCCACCTCGGTTCCACGGGACGTGAATGAGCCACCGCGATCTCCAATTGTTTTGTAATGTACCAGGTGTTATACGAGTAATAATTGGCCCGTTTAGAACCGCTCCCACTCACGGGTTTTGGGGACAGACTGCTCGGAATTAGTGTGGGATCAGTTTTGCAGTGGTACACAGGTTTATACCAGGTACAACATAGTAAAATGCTGTAAAAAACTGTGCTCGGCACGTTTTGGCTCCGCGGACTCCTGGCCGATCTCCGTGTCACCGGGCCC
>JAYJME010000260.1:0-27301 GCA_036873775.1 Costaria costata | reverse complement strand
CGAAAGAGGGGGGGGGGGCGGGGGCGGGGGGCGGGGTGAGAAGGGTCTGACGGAACGAACGAGCGAACAGTACACAACGCTATGATATACCAGGCGCCAGGTAAGACGAAACTATTTTCTTCCATCTGATCGCAGGGATAGGATTCGTACTACAAAAACAGTACGTTTAATAACCCCTTTACTGCTGTATCTATACACCACTATGTCCGGAAATATAAGAACCGTTTGATCAATATCAAATGGTGCTTATATTTTCGGACATAGTGCTTACAACTACATTGAAAACATTATCCCTATGCGTATAAACACGATATTATATGATGCCTGATACCTGGTACGTTTCAAACAGTCCAACAAAAGCGAGGGTGAAGTTCTGTAATATTAAAAAACCCTGCACTTCCTTACGAAACTTGCCACCAGCAGCGTGGCGGTTGCAACTTGTACTTGGTTGTACCGTACGTGGCATAATACCAAGAACAGCAGCAGCAACAGCGGAAGCGCTTCAACCAAGTTTGAGCAACAAACTAATCGCCGGAGCATTTTAAAGCCCGGCACGCTCTCGAGAACAGCCCGCAACAAAACAACATCAACAACCGATAAGCAGTAAACCGGGCAACACATCACCGCCAGGATCGACCCGACCGACCGACAGACTGGGTGCATGCAGTGCCGGAAAAAAAAAAAACTAAAAAACCAAAAACGCAAGAAAAGTAAAAAATAAAAAAAAAACCCCGACTGACAACAGCAACAACAAAAGTCACCGCCACCACCACCATCACCAACAACACACAACCACAGCGAGCGCAACTCACAGCTCTGCGTGTTGACGATCTCCCCCGTCTGCTCGTTCCCGTTCCAGTCCATGCACATGAACGTCGACGTCTGGTCGTCGTACGGGAAGGTGTACGCCGTCGGACACGCCTGCTTCAGCTGCTTCGCCCACGGCTGTGCCTTCTTCACCCACTCATCGTTAACCCCGGCGCACTCAGAGATAGAAGGCGCGAACACGTCGTCCTTTATCCAGTCCGGGCAGCCGCAGGCCGTCTTGTCCGCCCCAGGGGTGTACCCGGAGTGGGCCAGGGTGCCACCGTGGCAGCCGTACATGTTGGAGCGCATGCCGGGGCTTCCGATGTCTTCGATTTCGTCGAGGGCCTCTCCGCAGAAGAAGGGGAAGGCATCCGGAAACTCGCCGGACACCCAGCCGCCCGCGCAGGCGCCGCCCGCGCTTACCTATCGATCCGTTCGTTCGTTCGTTCGTTCGTTCGTTCGTGTCACGTCGCCGAAGCAGCAGCGGACCCGGGGAAAAACCACAACAGCAACAACAAAAGAAATAACAAAAACAGGAACAAAGTGGAAACGTAAAATGAAGAACAATATTAATTAGAACAAGAACAAGAACGAGAGTTATGACTTGTTGGGTGGGAGCTTCGCAGCAATAAGAACAAGAACCAGAACACGGACAAGAAGACGAGGAAACCAAGCGGTTGACGGTTTGGACTGTTGTAGAGCAGCAAGAGCAAGAACAAGACCACGATCAAAATATAGGGTGGGAGATTTTCGACAAGAGAGCAAAAGAAGAAGAGAAGCAAGGCGATTGATGGTTACACTGTTAATGGAGTACAGCAGCAGCAGTAGCAACACATTAGAGAGGGCCGCCACACCGACAAGCAACACCGCGGTCCGGTTCATACCCGATCAAATGCGGTTATCGGTCTAAATCGCCGACCTTGGCTCCAATTTCGACCAAAAAACAAGAAAAAACACGTGTTTTTCGATTTCTGGGGCGTTGCTCCCGCGGTGGCTGTTGAGAACAGACTCACTCATCAATGACCCATTCGCGCGAAAATCATGTTTTCCTCGACCTTCTGGCGCTTCCAGGCAAAAAAATGCCCGAGGAGACCGACTACCGTCAAGCTGTCAGTCAGTCAAGGCCGTCTGTCAAGGTATTTCCACTCATTTACAGACGGAATGTCTCCTCTCCTCGGAATAAAAACGCCTCAGTATTTGTGAGTAACCCCCTACTTTTGTTGCTGTGGCTTGTCGCTTTACCGGTTTTCAATAATATAGCCAGCAGGCGTTGTATAAGAAACGGGGATTTTTACTCCGTCCTCGGGGTTTTCTCGTCAAGCCCGTCTGCCAAGGCATTATTTGTCTCGACGTCTTCTGTCATATGGGGTAAACGTGCCGTCTCTTGGTATAGTTGGTTGAGGCCAGACTAGACTCACGACGAGTACTGCTGTTCTCTCACCCATTCGTACAAAAAAACAATGTGTCATGTTGTCCCTCGACTCGCTGGCGCTTCTCCGGTGGTTGCTGCCAAGAGACGGGCCTGTTTCACCTCCAAACTCCTGGAACTAAAAATATACCGGTAGATATCATTTACCGATATCATATACTTCGTATCGTATCATAGATCATTTATCATATAATATCATGCGGGTTACGAAGATTTTGTGGTTCGTCGTGTTGTGGGTGTTGTCGTTGTCACCGGTAGTTTTCGACGAAAGTTGCAACTATATGATAGCACTTTGCTATAATAGTTTGCACCAACCAACTCGGACGGAAATTGAAGGACTATTCATATCATATCATTTCATTTCATATCATACTATCATACTGCTGTTGCCAATTTTCCAATTTTCCAGTATTTAATAGTTTTGTGATACTGGTACAGCAGCAAGTGTGCTTGTGGTCGTCGCTAGCCGTTTGATGAGCGTTTGGCATGTGCAACTGCTGCTGTCAACCACAAAATCCAGTCCCGATTTTTTTTTTAATCGTCGTTTTTACTTTGTGTGTACATATTATTATAAAAGAAAAAAACGTCAGCTGTGAGATCGAGGATTTCGTCGAATCTCAACTTTGCAAGCTGCGTGGGATACATCGATCGCGCGTATTATACCAGGTACCTGTTATGTTACCTCTGTTGCCACTATTCGGGTTTTTTAACCAACAAGAGACAGCTACTGATTGTAATCTAAGCTGGGCTTGAATTGAAAGCTTCTTAACCTTACTGCGACACCACCTTTGAGCATTCTTGGGCATAAGCTATCATATACAGGTGGGATACCCGTTTTAAGATCATCCGGTTTAATTAAAGGCCATACTAGAGGAACAACCAGAAAAATCGGCTTGTCACGAGAAAAAAAAACTACTTGGAATTAGTATGGGATAATGTTTGCAGTATTAAACGATCAGACCATAATAGTGATAAGACCAAATATTGTTATTAAATATGGGATAACCCTAAGTGTTTTGTGTCTATTGGAGGGGACCCGATTACTATGGTGTAATATTAATAGTGTAGTAAACGATAAGACCATGATAGAGATAAGACCACCTAAATTGGCTTAATTGGCTTGTCATGGTGTGGTCTTAAGGTGGGTACACCACTCTGTATCATATTCTACCAGATAGGCAGCTGGTAGGGTTCAGTCTAGCGCTCGTCTCTAATCGAGATAAGACCACCTAAATTGGCTTAATTGGCTTGTCATGGGGTGGTCTTAAGGTGGGTACACCACTCTATATAATATTTTACCAGGTAGGCAGCTGGTAGGGTTCAGTCTAGCGCTCGTCGCTGAGCGCGATGTTTTCTTAACCCTTTTGCTACCGCAAAAAACGTATCCCACACTATTTCCAACTAGTTTTGTCCCCAAAAACCGTTTCCGGCTCTAAAGGGGTTACATAAAAAAATACTTAGCGTCCCTCCAAAAAGGTAGACCTGGGCGTTCTTGTGTTTGTGTAGGTTATTTCTTATTCGTTGGTCTATACTACTGCTGTAGCGTAATGATGAGGGCGTCTGCCGGCGTGCCCGGGAGCTGGTGACGTTAGCGCTGTACGCACTCGAAAGGAGTGAGTTCATTGTATACTTCGCCCCTCACGTGCGCATGGCTGGAGTCTTGAAGGCCGTATTTTATGGCGAGTTAAGGGGGGCCGCGCTCGCGTGTCCAGGTTATGTTAGGGAGAATGTGCGTGTGTTCATTTTCTATTACCGGGGAACGAAGTACTGATTTTCTAGATTTTCTAGTATCGTATGCAGGAATAGGGATAATTACTACGGCCCCCCGTAATAGTGCCGCTTGTATTATTAATAGTGCCGCTATCTTGATACTATTAGTAAAGCACCGCTCTAATAGGCCAAAATCTCGGTATACTCGTGGTCCCGCTGTACCACTATATACCGCCTCCGCGGGCTGCCGACCGCAATGTCTTACCGAAATGTCGACGCGCAGATCGCCCCAGGTCCCGTTGGACTCCCTCCTGGACCACCCTACCGCTGGCTGGGCCTTTTCGTTCTGCTGCTCCAGCTATCCCCCCCCCGTGGCGGGTACGCCGGTCGCCCGAGCTCCGGAGGACGGTTTCAACAATATTCTGTGTCCGTTCGATGTAACAAAGCCGACGTCGTTATGTCGTTTTGATAGCTGCATTATTTGAGCTTGTTTGCTAGCAGCCTTGCCTCCCCGTTTTTCCATCGTGGATGTCGTGGCGGCGGCTCGGCCTCCCGGCGGCCAGCGATACCATTACGGTGGCTGGACTCTCGGCGATCGGCGCCGCCGCCGCCGCCGCCGCTGGCCTTGCCGTTGTTGCCGACAGGGAAATTGGGAAATTATCGAAGAAGGCAGCGTCGGCTGGCAGGAGGACGAAATTACCGTCTTTTGTTTGTACACACACACATTATATGTGTCGGCGGTGCTCCCGAAGAGCGAAACTCCAGCATCGGCCTCACTCCTAGGGCGCACGCCAAAACTGGCTGCATCCAGCGGTACCTCTCGTTCCGACGTCCCGCCCTCTGGCACGAAAGCTGTTGGGGCTATACTTCGTGGTACATCCACAAAAGTAGAGCTGTGAGTCGGCAGGACTTCGCGGCTAATAACTAATTGATACGTGCCGCTAGCCAGCTCACTGACTTTAGCCGGCACGTTCGGTTGTCGAAGCCAGCTGATGGCCAGCCGACTTGCCGACTTAATAAAGTCAGGCAAGCAAAGCGAGCCAAATCAGTCCTCCACGGCCGGGGGGGGGACCCCATCCAAAAAAAACAAAAATGAATCCCGCAATCAAAAATCCTTTCTACAAGGATGGAAACCCAATAAGTCGGATAAGTCGGTACCTCCGGGAAACGGCTAACTATTAGTCCGACCAATTAACTAATTGGCGACTTGAGTCATGCCGCCTAAATAGAAGCTCTACAAAAAAGGCCTTGATGTTTCCAAAACGCTCGCTATCCAGTGACATACTCGTAGCTGGTTCTGAGTCTTTGTATGATACCTTACTGGCACGTTTGTGATTCGACTTGTTTGCTGGGTTTGGGTTCGTGGTGGCGTTCCTGGGTGGGTGGGTGGGGTCACCGGGTGGGTGAGGTTCGTGGGGGGGGTGGGTGGGTGTGGGTAGGTGGATTCGGTGGTAGCCTGTCTAGCTTTTATATTGCGTGGTCGTAGTACAGCTATTAATAGTGACATGGCATGCACGATACGAACATCATTGTTGTCGGATGTGACTTGGGTTGTCTCCTCTTTTGTGTTTGTAGAATAGGTCGTGGACCTGGCTGCCTTCCTGGGACCCCGACTGACTTTTTTTTCCCGTTTATTTTCACTGTGGACTCCTTCTGCCTTATCGTGACCACGGACTGACTGTATTGTGGCGGTGAGTTAACCCCTTTAGAGCCGGAAACGGTTTTTGGGGATAAAACGACGTGGAAATAGTGTGGAATACTTTTTGGGGTAGTAAAAGGCATTAACGTGAGAACAACAGCAGCAGCACCGAAAACCTCCGTCCGTTATCCCTAATCTCTCCGTTAAAGGTACTAATTCATCTATTTGTAGTGCACGTCGTATTTCGATACGGTTTTGTCTCCGGGAGTGGCGAGAGTGGATTAGAATTCAAATATTTCTGCTCGAAACGTGCTACGAGTACTCTTGCATTTATTTGTTGATATGTTGGTCACCAGACACTTGCTGCTGCTGTGAGACCGAACGCTATGGTAGAACCGATCTTGATTTTCTAGATCTTCCCATTTTTACCTACTCAAAGCGTTGCCCTCGCGGAGAGCTCACAATCGAACTTTCTCTTGAAAGGGACTGTCCGAGCTCTCTTCCAGGGGTTTCCAGCGAACCTGGCTGTTACTATAGGGGCTCATTTCGATTTCTTTCGAAAATATTGAGATCAAAATCTGTCACTAGCCTCTGTATTTCGATATCTTGGCCCGACATATGGAGAATATCGGTATTTTGGACTGATCTCGACATTTCTTGCTTCCGTTGTAAAAATGAACTCCTGTGCCCCAGTATTAATAGTATCGAGTAGTTACGCTAGAAACCTTTAGAATAGAGCTCGGACAGTTTATTTCAACATAATTTTCGATTTTGAGCTCTCCGCGAGGAAAGTTGCTTTGAGTTACGTGTAGGTAAAAATGGGAAGATCTGGAAAATCAAGATCGGTTTACCATAATGTTCGGCCGGAGCTTGTTCGGAGCACATACACTATTTTTAATACAGTAGTACATTCCGGTGCATTTCATGCGTACCTGGTACATATCATACATACATACCAAGTATCCATACATGTTGCTCTCGCACGCTGATGACGCCCCGCAGTAAGCGTTGATATTTTCTCTCCGGCCCAACGCGTCAACTAAACTGTCCGTCCGTCCGCGCGTTCGTTCGTCCGTTCCATGATTTCGTTCGTTATTTCGTTCGTTCGTTCGTGTTCGTTCGTTGGCTCGTGTTTTGTGTTTATGGATGGTCAGTTGTTGGCTGTGGTGTTGCTGGTGACGCATATCCTTGCTTCCGTGTTCACGACCTTCTTCCTTGTAGGTAAGGCATACCGTATGAATAGGCTAGTCTGCAGCAGTTTTTTTTTTTTTTTTTTTTAATCTTCCCATTTATTATCTTCACTCGTCTTTCTCCTTCTCCCTCCCTATATTGTAGTCGTACGTCAGATCCGGGGTCACTAAGCAGGCCCTTCTCCCTCCTCCCCACTACGGTACGTGCTTTGTTTTTTTATCGCGAGAAGAGTTCAGCACTTTCTTCCCTCGTCGACTCGCGTCGAATTCTGCTTACCCACACCATACAGCGCTCTCGGCAATAATTGGTGTCTTTCGAGAAAAAAAGTCATTTTTGTGCTTGCGCCGGGCCTTGAACCCTTGACTACCAACATCAGTGTCTTCGATGCTAAACACTGAACCACAGGGGACGACCTGATATTAGTAGGTTGGATGCTGCCAAAGTCAACAGGATGATTTTCTTATCATATTGTACTGCTGCTGCTGCTGTTTATCGCTGCTGTTGCTGTTGTTGCTGAAATTCGAAGTCTAACATGGCGCTGGTCCTATTAATAGTGGCACTTCCTGTTTCATCGAGTCGATTGTGATTGTACTGCTGATGCTGCTGTTACTGCTGCCATTGCCATGGTTGCCGCTTCTGCTGTCTCTCTCCTGAATCACGTTATATAGCACCCCTCCCCCCCTTACACCCAAACCGACCCACCCACTCACCACGTGCGTCAGTCAGCAGTACAACAGTACAAATTCGGCGGTAACACGGCCATCGCTACACACGCAGCCACTCACCGATAGATAGCTGCCGCTGTTGCTGCCGCTGTTGCTGCTGTTGTTGCTGACGCCCGAGCGGTACTAGTATTCATACTTTATCCCGATGGTTGCGCACGCATGCTTGGCACAACACGAGACAATCGCGGGGAGGGAGCAGGCGACTGGAGGAGAGCATTTAGAGGGAGAGGATGTAAACAAACTCAGCTGTTTTTTTTTCAAGGTTTCGTGTCTCGGCTTGTGTCATACATCTACCATCCGCCCCTCGAATCGTGTCGGACCGTACAAAACCATTCCACACTAAGATCAACACATCCCGGTCTTATTGTCCGCGCCGGGTGGGACATTGACCAGTCACCAAACCATACGTTTGAAAACGTTCATCTTGGAATGAAAATGTCTAATAGCTAACACAAACATTGATAAATGATATCCCTCCCCTGTGGGCCTTTGTTGTACGAGGGGTCTGTGCCCAAAACGGCTGTGCAGGAGGTCCTTTGGGTTGGTTATTACATCTCATCTCACAAGGTGTTGTGTGGGATCGGACAGGCATTGGGTGCAGAATATCTAGTGTGCAACCAAAAGAAGGATGTCATCGTCGTAAGTCTACTCGATATGAAAATATTTGTATGATTCTTTTCAAGGGATTTTCTTTTTGGTATATATTTTGTTTGTCATTACTGTAACTAAGGTACGATTTTGCAACTGCTTTGTTTTTAAAGAACAAATTGAGATATCATTTTCCCTGGTTTTCGTGGTCAATCGGGAGCATATCTAGTTTGATTATAGAGCGGTCAATTTCGCTGGTTTCGGGAGAAATATTCAGCATTTAATTCGCTCACCATCTATAGAGAAATGCACTGAATGCGCCCACAGGAGGGAATTGGTTTTTCAAGAAAAAATACGTTTCTACGTTATAGAGCCCAGTTGAAATAATTGGAATATGGACTCTGCCGTCCACCATCACTTGTATCTAGGTGATTCGTAGTCAGTACCCTGAGTACACTGCAGTAAGTATTGTATTCTAGAATCGGATAAATTCAATATGCGGGGAATTTCGGTTTGTTACTTCCCATGGGTGTATCGTATATTCAAGTTGTAACTAGCTTATCACCATAAGTATCAAGGGGCGTTACATAGAACGTTACGGGGACGTCGCATAGAACGGTACAGGGAGCTTTGACGGACTGTCGGCCTGTACGACAACCCGAAGAGTACATCTGTCAGTAGCATGGGCATTGTTCCGTAACAATTAGGGGACGGCCACGCCCACCTCGATCACTCCTGCTTTATCCTGGCTACTCCTGTCTTCTACTACTTTATCTTCTTTTTTTTTTCTTATATCCTTATAAGCGCTTTTCCAAACAATGTATTTTCTTCTTCACAAGTGATCTTTACAGACACTTCGGTGCCACCTCTGTCATATTCCTTCACAAAGACAAAGCCTCGACATGCATCGTTCCTTACGAAATATACAATACTCATATCATACATCGTCTTGGAGTATTTAGAAATGGAGCAAAAAGCCAAAACATCGGCATATCTAGGCTTTTTGTAGGTACACGCCTTATTGCACTCCGGAAAAGGCTTCCTGGACCCCCTTGTGATTGGCGTACGCGCCATCGTACCTACCAATGGCTCAAAACGCTTAGGTACACCTAAAACCACTTCTCTCAACTTAGGTTTCACCTATTTTGGCTTCTGTGCTGTACCTATAAATGGCTCGATCAAACCTTTTTTGGCAACTGCAACTTAGACTGGCGGCCGCACCGATGCCGGGACTGTCAATCACCTGACCTGTCCTGTCAAGACAAACGCCAGAATAGACGGGGAACCTAGGACGACCGCAGGTGACAACGGAGATAACACAGGTCAAACAGGACGACGGACCTATCCTCAGGTTTATAGCGTGGATTCGATCTTGGCCGGGCTAATGGCCGATGGCCGCTTGTATATTAGCAAAGGCTGTCCTGTAGTGGTGGTGTTTGCTAGCTGGCTCTGAAAGGGAAGGCGCGTCGAGCAAAAACGTAAGGCGGGCTGTCAGGTGCAGGCCCTTGGAGCCTTGTCAAGGTGGGGACTATTCGCGTAGTGTCGATACCGCTGTATGGTCCCCAGCGAAGGGCGTAGTGCCCATAACCACTGCTATTAATAGTAACGGCGGGGGCATACCACCAGGCGTCCACATCGTGATGCCACTGTTTCGCCTTTAAATAAGTGGACATCGTCTCTGATGAGTATGCCAGGCGTGGTCGCGGTGCACACACCGCCATTGCCCCAGACATTATTTGTAGGGGTAAGCAATCAGTGCCAGTGTTGATGGCGAGACTGTCCGGTTCGGTTCGTCTCAGCATTTATTTGCATGATGAGGCGTGGCGGCGGTGTACTGTAGTAAAAGGCGTCAACGAATACTTGGGAAATTTGCCAACAGGCTGTAATATAATACACAAGAGTGCCCTAACCCTAACCCTAACCCTAACCCTACGTTTGTTAAGAACGAGGGCACCATTGTTAAGAACACCATACAAGCTGAGATTCACGAAGAAACCTAAGAACTCCGGGTAGGTGGACTGGTAACAATTTGAGGATGGGTCCGTCTTCCAGTTTGACCTGTGTTATCTCCGGTGTCACCTGCGGTCATCCGAGGTTCGCCGTCCATTCTGACGTTGTTCTTGACAGCAGGGATCAGGTGGTTTACAGTCCCGGCGGCATCGGTGAGGCAGCCTGTTTATATTTCAATGGCGAAACATGGTTCGATCGAGCCATTTGTATGGGTACACTTGCAGGTAAAAGAGGTGAGACCTCAGTTGATTAGCCGGCTATAGGTGTACCTACGCAATTTGAGCTATTCGTAGGTACGATGGCGCGTAAGCCAATCACAGGAAGGTCGAGGAAGACTTTTACGGAGTGTAATACGCCGTGCACCTATACATGGCTCGAAAGGGCAAGGTATACCTAATTTTGGCTTTTGCCCATTTCAAATAGGGTCATTCTTACTAAAAATAACAATAATAATAATACAATTTGTGATTTTTGGCATGACAATATATCACGATTTGAAACGTTTCACTCCCTAACGAAAAAGCTGATATCTTCTCTTCTCATGGTGTTTTCTCTTCAAACGCCGCAGACGCTTCTTGCAAAACCAACATTTTTGTGTGCATCCCTCACAAGCAAGGACGACCTGCCGAGCTTGTCAACTCTTGCAGCCCCGGTGTTACATGAATACCCAACGCACGGCCAGACACACGCACGGCATGGGTTCTGAAATAGCCCCGGCGAGGGAGTCTGCGCGGCCAGCTACGCCGTGCAGGATAACCGGGGCCGCGGCTGCTGCTGTTGCAAGCGGAAGACGCCAAGAATTACCTACAGAGGCAGGGGCATTTCCATCTAGTCCGCGCCGCAAGAATTTAGGCGCCGCGTGGGTTACGTAAGGCCTTGATCAGGGGTATCTCGAGTAACCACCAAAAGTTACGATTCGTGATTTTGTTTCTTTTATGGAAAAGCTAAAACCTTTGGCGTCATGAATCGAGAGGTTTTTAGAGTCAATCGTGACATAAACAGATAACGGTTCGATACGAAAACATCTTTATTCGTTATTTAGCTTTGTCGTTCTGAGTTGCTCTTAGGATGACCGATCAAAACGACCATTTGTACATGGTAACGAAGTGAAACAAACGACGCGACCATGTATTAGAGGCATATATATATATCTAAAATTACTTACGACAAATCTGAGGCCATAGATTGACGAGAATGGCTTACCGTCTCGGCCTCAGTGTCGGATTCTCGACACTCGAATATCTCGAGGGTTTTTTCATTCTCCGAGCGCTCTCTTCGAGGATCGTCTTCAACACCCCTCGACCTTCGTGTCCCCTGCTTACCTCGTCGTGAACGCGTGCGGTGGCTAAGAGACACAAGCGCGAAGTAAGGACAATTTGGATTTTGTGTGGCATGCGGCATGCTCGAGTATTATGCTGAATCTTGGCAGGGAGTGGGCGTACGCAAAATACAAAGCGGTGGCGTTTTAGAAGAGTTGCGGTCGTAAGAATCACCTTTTGTCAGCCCTTTGCGTTGCTGCTCCGAAGAGTAACTGTCCGTGTTGCTTCCCGGTCGATCCATGAGTGAGTGTCTACGGCAGGTGCGCTCTACCTTTCACAGTGTTGCTGTGGCGAGAGGATCGACTTCAACGCCCCTCGCCCTTTGTACTTCGTTGAATGCTTCTCCGAGAACCATAAACGCGTGCGGGTTGGCAAGCGTTTTCCATTCAATTTTCCGCCCTCAAAAGGGGAGGTACAATATATTGTGTTGTCCAGTGTATGCATGCTCCACCTTTTGCTGGTGGTCTGTTGTTATTGTCTGCAGCTACGTTCTCGCCGCCAAACCTCACCACCAGATTACGACTGGTTCAAGGAGAGTACGCGTCTGGTCGCCACGCGACGGCGGTGAATCAGCGTCAGTACCGGGCTTCTTGTGTGACGGTACAGGCACCCTTTAGCACCTGTACTCCGTGCCATGACCATATCGCCGCGCAGTTTTCTTCCTCATCGTAAGCCCCTCTTTTGCAGGCCGTTCCCATAAGCGTGGGCATTGCTTTGGGTAGAACGTTTCGGCCAACGTCTTTGATGCGGCGAAACTTGGACACACCCTGAGCAACGACATTCCTCAGCAGTTGTTTCGTTTTTTTCATTTCTGAAACTCTTTGATGTCGTTTGATCAATTTCAGGGTTACCCTCTGGCTTATACTCTTGCCTACCATTCCGCTCGCGCCACAGATGAACGGCAGCGTCACCATCGAGGCACTTCTCCGGCTGGAGCGAGAGCTGAACATCGAAACGGTGCCGTCTATTGAGCGAGATGCCAAGATCAATATTCTCAAGTACCTTGAAATCGGTAAAGTCAAAGAGTACGAGGAAGCGTACGACGGGCTGTTCTATGAGCTCAGTAGAGAGGGAGTGCTTGGACCTCTGCGGAGAATCACCCCGGCCAGGTCGAAGGCCGCGTTCTTGCAACCCAAGCTTGATGAACAGCAGTGCAACGAGGGGTGCGCCCAACTTGAAGTCGAAGAACAAGCAGATACCTATCTTGCGAAAGCAAAACTGGCGAAAGTGCACTTAGACGACCTCATAAACAAGGTTGTCGAGAACCTGGATGGGTGTGAGGCCCAACATGTCGAAGTGAAGTCGCGAGAAGGCACGGTGCGCAAGGCAAATAGTTCGTATAACGGGAACGTCCGCAGGGTGGCCGACATGGCTCGCGTGGCCGTGGTTTGCGAAAGCCCCGACCTTCTGGAACAGGTATACATGGATATCACGGGGCATCTCCAGGTGAGGGCCCGTTTTACCACGTCACATGTCCGCCAGATGACATACTCTGTCAGGCAGATGATGTATAGAGCAGCTTCGGTTTTGTGGATAGATTGGTTCCGCACTGCTGCATCAGTACGCTCGCTGTCAACGCCGGGAAACTTGACAACCCCTGCAGCACGTCTGCGGTGGTATCGCGCTGTCCTTGCCTATATCGGATTGTGTCCCCCAGGCGTCGTCCCGTGCGCGTACCATTTGAGAGCACTGCTCGGGCCTGGTCACCAGTATGGTCCCAGAACAAGGTCTGGATGGTAGGGGACTCGTTGCCACTGCACGGAGTGCCACATCTCTCGTCGTTAATCAATGCACGGGGGTTACACAGAGCCCCGTTTGACGAGGCGAAGACTGCACCCGAACTCGCCGCCCGAAATCTATCTACGTGGAACACATCCATAACTTCCGACTGCCCGGACCCCGCGAAGGGACCACGCCTTCCCCCTCCAGCGCCATGTCCCATGAGACAGGGCAGGAGTGTCGGTTTGGAGTACAAGCGGCAACGTCCGGCTGTGTAACACCCGTCAGCGCGATAGTGAAAATACCACAAAAAATGTTATTTGCCCCTACACCTATCCAGAGTCGTCCCGTCAGCTCGTGTGCCCTCTGCTATACCTGCGCACTCATGCGTGTGTGTATGATGACATGGTCGACTGGGCACTCCTTCCTCTGCCCATGCTTCACTCGGCGCCACCGAGGTACATCGGCAGGGAGCCATGGGTTAGGCCGCCAGTCGTAATGGAAACAACAACTGCCCAACCTTCGAAACCTCGAATCTTACTATTTTCATGTGGGCAGTGCATTTATTGTTCCGGTTGGCATACCCAGTCCCAATCTAACTATCCCACATTTTTTTCACCATGCCTGACCAAAAGATGTTCCACGGGCCTTCTGTCTTCGAAGATGAACTAAACAAAACGGCAATGTTTGTACTCGTAATTTCAAGCTGCACGTACAGACGCGCATATAACCCTTGTGTCTATTGTGCGTTTGAAATGGCTTGTTTCCTCTGCAGCCGCAAGACATCCTGCGGGTTAGCAACGGCTTCGTCTCCGACTGGATGCCTAGTGGTTATAGGGATGTAAAGGTAAATCCCATCGTCAACGGACATCTGTGTGAGATCCAGCTGCAACTTGGTGCCTTCTTTTCGTTGAAGGCCGGTCAGCACGCCGTGTACGAGTGGGCGCGGAAGCTCAACGTCACCACGGAAATGGAGGCTGATCACCTCTTCAAGAACGTGTCGGCGGATACTAGCAAGGAGATGATCCGCTTGGCTGAGCAAGGCTGGCGTGGGACCGAGTGGTGCCTGCCACATTTTCACCTGGCTGCTGGAGACAGCCTCCAGGCCCTCGAGGGCTTCAAGAAGGTACCACACTCCTGCAGTAGCGTGCTTACGGCTGCAGTTTTTTCCTCTTCCTTCTTCGTCTTTATATTAGTTCGATCATCGCTTGTATTTTCCAGATCAACTCACAGGAGGTTCTACCCTCGGCGACTGTTCTTGTTGATCCCTCTGCTTAGGCGTGTCCCGTGTCCCAGGCCGTGTCATACCCGCTCTTGGCGCTGGGCCTGTTGTTGGCAGCTTTTAATATTTCGATCATCACTGCTTGTACTTTCCGCATTAGCTCACAGGAGTGTCTACCCTCAGCGATTTGTTCTTGAAGGACTATGCGCTTAGTATGGCGGTGGAGGGTTGCACGTTAACCATGTGCAGTCGCAAATGTTTCCACCCATTTGCATGTGCAGGCGCTCTCTGAGGCCGAGGAACAAACGTCCCGTCTTGAGGAGAACAGCGAGGAATGGAGGAGGGCAGTGATTACTGAATCTACAGCAAGAACCAACGCCGCATCTGCAACGATGTTCCAGGTACGTCATGAGTGTTCGGCCACGGAAACAGGCCGTTTCTTGGTAGGTAGACAGCGGCAGCGGCGGGGTGACGTCACCTGGCGCAAGCCAACTTCACACAGCCACCGCAGCTCTAGCACCCAATGGGGTACGTAATGCCTTACGACTCAGATTATATGGCGTGATTATTCAGTAAGTGTTTGCTGCCGCGCTAAAGGTCGTGTCTTGCTTTACGTTCCTCACTCGTCTCAAGCATTATATTTCGCGGTTCAAGTTGCCATCATGAGTAAAACCAACTTCATCCGCAGGAGAAGCGAGAGCCCGAGCACGTGTACAGAAGGCGTTTTGAACGTGCAGTGCTTGTCGAGATAGAGTAGCGCATGACTGTACTCGCTGCGTCAAAACTAGAGTACGGCAATGCGATTGCTACCAGAGGTGTATAAGCGTGTGCTATAGAAGTATACGGGGATTTGACTGGAGGTTTGTTCAGCAGAAACACGAAGCACCAGGTGGATTAACAGGGTGGCCCCTTCACCCCTGGCTGTGGCCAAGAGAGAGAGCGCGCGCAGCATCTCCATTGGAACATATTTTTCACTACGGGCTAATTCCTGATCCGTCGCAAAATGAGGACACAGGTATACATGCCGACCCATGCTACGATGGTTGAGGTGTTGTTCCATGATGTTTTTTCTGAGGCTCTTCACTTTAGGAGCTCCATGCCACACCCGAAAGCTGTTTTTGAGTAAAAACAGGAAGGGCAGCCCGACGAGCAAACCCATGAACTAAGTATTTAAACAAGTCATATTGCTGGACAAGAACGACGTTTGGACGATTTTGGGTTAAGGAGCCCCCGTTATTCAGAAACAAAAAAAAAACCAAAAAGTGCAACCCTTATCGTAGCACGCGTCTGGCCACATGCTGGGTCGGCCGTCTTTTTCTGTTGTGTTCGATTATGCTTGCACGCAGTTTTTAGCTGTTTTAGATGGAGTACATTACTATTTTGTTTGCCATCCGACGATGTGCAAAGATGAATAGTAATGCTCCTATTTCTCACGGGAAACCTGAACTCTGACCCATTCGCGTACTTTCTGTCCTTGTACCCCATTCCCTGCATTGTCTGAGTACGCGTCTTGTTCCGTTTTTGCTTTCGTTTTATGTTTCCCTTTTTTGTATTCATCCTTTTTTTGTGAATTGTTTCGCTCCGAGACGGTGAGAATATATATATCGGTGGCGAGCGGGGTATTATTGACAACAGAGAACAAACTGTCAAACATTTGAAAGCTTCAAGCTGAGCTCCTCAGACTCTTTCCATGATATAAGTGGTGGTTCTGACGTTCTTACGCAAGCACAATAAACGGCTGGATACCGTTCAAAGCTCGGCACGATGTTACCGTGGTGGCTCGTTACCGTTCACAACTTTCCGCACGTGGCTCGTCAGCGTTGTGTAGCTAGCCCGTTTGCCCCCGAGGTGGGGGGCTACCGAGCAAAGGTATCCGCGGTGTTACGGTAGTTCTGATTTCTGTACCACAGTAACCCCGGCGGCACTACGCCAAGCAGGAATACGGTGGGTTTACGGTGGTGGTTGCTTACTGTGGAAATATTACCGCGCCGGCCGGTTACCAAACCAAACTAACCGTGGACTTTCCGTGGTGGTCACGAGGGGTGAACGCGCACAGTCAGAGTGTGCCGTCACCCTCAAGCCACCCAACGGTAGCGATAGGCGAAGTGGACAGATCGCACACCGAATAGATCACGCGATGGTAGCAGCGCGTCCTACGCATACTACGGCTGAGCCACAAAGAAGCACGAACACGAAGGCAATGCTCTTTATGCTCCGTATTAAAAATACCCGTGTCATAGTCTACCTGCTCAGAAGCATGCAGAGGTATAAACATATTCTTCGGTGCAAATAGACGAGCTGTGGAAATGCGTAATCCTTTGCTCGACAAAATTCAAGACACGTACCAGGGGACGGGACGGGGACGGGTGGGGGGGGGTGGTGACACCTGTGGCCACGGGTTTCGCTTTGAATGTCGCTGAGGATAAAACCTTCGCCGAAATGACCTGGAAAATAAATGAAAGTGGTAATACACTATTACAAAATGGGATCTAATCGATAAACTCATAAGTGAGGAAGCCGATAACCAACGATGGCTATGCCTAAAGACAAACGTGTAGCTATGACAGTTCGGAACCCAACCGAGAAGCATATCTGAGGAGAGAGTTGCCATGTGTACTCATCCTCGCCGATACTAGGCTTCCAACGTATGCGTGTTCTTATTCAAACTGACCCCAACAAACGCTACAGAGTAGTTTGACATGTGAATTGCCTCTACCATGGCGGCAGCAGCGGTAGGTCTATCTGCAACTGTTTCAACCAAGCCTCCATCGCAAACTGTCGCGGGATAAGCGGTTCCCAAACCCCTGGTACGTCGTGCGAGTACTACAGTCAGAGCTTCGAGAGCAAACCACATAAATGGCAAATACCAATGTTTGCACGCATGCGTTTTCAAACAAATTCCACAGGAGACCGGCCAGTTTTAAAGCCGACGGCGGCGAATATGTAGGCCGCCAATGGATTTGCTGCCCTATTTCGGACGTAAGGCATGGTGCAACAAGTAACGGCCTTCGGGTGCGCGCTCGACAGAGAGGTGATTCGCAATTGCTTCGACCGCGTCTTGTGTCGGGTGCGCTCACCACGCTATCCACGCCGCGCTTCCGCACTGTGCTTCGCCGCTTTGTTTTTCTCAACCCTGTCCCTCTTGCGCAGGGCAACTATGCCGAGGCGTCGCCACTCTACCAGCGGTCTTTGGCCACATTCGAGAAAATCCTGGGTCTAGAGCACCCTTCTGTTGCGAAAGGCCTCAACAACCTGGCTTTCTTGTATGGTGTTCAGGTGATAACGTCGATACTTAGGAGTATGTCTCGGAAGTATGAGAAGGGCTCTGTTCGAGTCCGTTTTGGACACGTTCGTAGGATAAAATACCCTCCAAGAGCATGCTTCCCTCAAACGCTTTCGAGAGTTTGAAACTGCAGCAAAACTCGCCAACTACGCAAATGTTGAGGCCTATGTTTTATGAATTTCTACACAATACGTGAGAGTTTGTAGCCGGCGACGGCGAAGATACGAAACATACGTTAAACCTTTGTTGCACGATGCTTGAGATCGCAGACTACATAGTTGGCATCAAATAGAAGCCCTGGCGTGAGAGTACAGCACAAATGTGCTTCGCAAGTATATACAGTAGTACGGCCGCATTGGGTGTCCTAGGGGTCATGGTAGCCCAAGGCATGCCTCCATACAGTGAATGGATATCATCAACACCAACCCACCCTTGGCTATTGCACAGGGCAACTTTGCCGAAGCCGTGCAACTCTACCAACGAGCGTTGGCCATCAGACGGGGCATTCTTGGCCCGGAGCACCCTGCCGTGGCGACATCGTCCAACAACCTGGGGGGATTGTTGACGATTCAGGTGAAACAATTGTATTGCCGTGAGCATTTCCGGTGAACGTTTGAAGGGCCATATTCGAGGTCGAGTCGGCCAGATTCGATGGTTACCCTGGGAGAGCCTGGCTCTTTTGACTCTGTTTCCCTTGTTTAGAGATTGGGAAATTTCAGTTACCAGGTTAACTGTTGACCGGAACGCTTTTTTTATTTTCAATACACAATCCGAGCGATTGTAGCCGATGCCGGCGAATATATGGGGCACCAAACGAGTGGTACTGTATTTCGTGCATCTATACAATGTACCATGGTATTGGTCAGCAACAAACAGCCCTCGTCTTGGAAGTTCGGCGAAAGCGGCCATTCGCTCGTGACAGGAATGTTGTGCAAATTATTCTAGCTCGTGTTTGGTATCCAACGCCCCACCCTTACCCAAGCCTCGCCTCCGTGATGTACTTGTTCACTCAATTTTAACACCAACTCGCCTACTGACACTGTTGCACAGGGCAAATACACCGAGGCTCTGCTACTCTACCAGCGGTCGTTGGCCATAACAGAGAAGGTTCTGGGTCCGAAGCACCCTGAAGTGGCGACATCGCTCAACAACCTGGCGGTGTTGTTGAAAATTCAGGTGAACAGTCCGCCTGCCAGGAGCATTTCTCGGCACTAGTTGGAGCCTTCTTGAGGCCGTGACTCACAGTCTTGTACGCCACAGGCATGCCAAGAGCTTGTTTCCCTCGAACAGGTTTCGCAGCGCCTGAAATTCAATTTCCCATGCTAACGTTGAGTCTACTGAACATGGGTGTCCACACGGCACGTGTGGTTTTCTAGCCGACGAAGGAGGTTATGTACGCCGTCAACGGAGTCCTGCTCGATACTCGAACAGACGTGTACTGTGCATCAGTTGATCGTGTCAAGCCGTCGTATGGGATTTCAGCAGAAGCGGCAACGCGCTTCCTATTACAGCATAGAGTGAGGATTATAAACGCTACCACCGCGCTGGGTTTCTGACGACTCATCATTCTAATCGCGCCGCCTTATATCCCTTGGCCATTGGTCACCACAAACTCTTTTCCGCTTGAACAGGGCAGGTACGCCGAAGCTGAACTACTTTCCCTGCGGTCATTGGCCATAAGAGAGGAGGTCCTGGGCCCGGAGCACGTTGACGTGGCAACATCGCTCGCAGGCCGAGCAGCGCTGTTGGCCAATCAGGTGATAGCTTTAGTTGTTAGGAAATGTGCTCATAAATATTTAAAGGGATCTGTTGTTTAGGCTGTGCCGGACACTTTTGTGCGTTTCCCTCGGAGACAGTTAACGACCTGGTTACAGCAAGCGACCTGACGTATGTTTGGCACACCATTTTGATTTTGTGTTGTATACATTAAACTGGCAACGGTGTTGTTCATAACACGACGAATAACACATTCCTTTATATATATGTGTGTGTGTGATCTGTCAAGTCGAAAGTTCCCGAACAACCCCACAATCAATGTTTAAAAGCTGCACCGCTATGCGTGTTTCCGTTCTGTCGTGAAAATCAACCTTGCCAGGTTTAGGTTTCCTGCTCTTTACGCCCATTGTGCAAAGGTGCGCAGGAAGGAATAATCTCATACAGCTCCCAAAACAAGCAAATGAAACGGCCATGGTGTAGCATTGAAGCGCGCGCATCATGGTTGCCTACGCGGTTCTTGCTATTTGGTGGTCGACCACGGCAAATATATGGGACGCCAGCACAGAGTGCTGCTTGGTTTCGCACACCTAATAGTGCGCAACAGAAACATGTTTTCTGTGGGTACTTCGGACCTAGCCGCAACGTGCTCGGCACAGCGATACTTAGCTAATACTACGACTGCGTTGGGTATTAAACGGTTTTTCGTAACCCAAACCGTGCTTCCGTGAAGTGCTTGTCCATCACCAACACTTGCCCACTGCCTGTTGCACAGCGCAAGTTTGTGGAGGCTGAGTCACTTTACCGGCGGTCGTCAGCCATCATAGAGAAGGCCCTGGGTCCGGAGCACTCTGTCATGGCAACATCCCTCTCCAAGCTGGCGGCGGTGTTGAACAGCCAGGTGCTAGTTCCGTGTGGCAGAAGTATGTTTTCGTCACTGGCTGTATGAAGTACCTTGGCCGAGACCGTGCTCGACGCCTTCGTGGGCTTGTTGCCTTCACAGGCTTATGTTTCTAAAGAGATGCACCAACATTGTATGACCATGCTGGTTGATACGGAGGCATTTATACAGTAGTTGTCTAGACGATGTACGTGCATTTTCGTCGCCGACGACGGCGAAGAGATAATCCGTCGAAACTGGGCGTTCATTGGGACATGAAGTATTGTGCAACGAGTAGCAGCCCTCAGATGAAAGAAACTCGGCGTAAGCAACAACGTGCTCGCAACATCGACGCTTCGCGACGCCTGCGACCGCCTCGGCTTTCGACGACTCATCCTAGTCCACACCGTGCCCTCGTAAAGTTGGCCACTCAATAAAGCCAACACGCTGTCTGTTGCACAGGGCAAATATGATGAGGCTGCGCGACTTTCCCAGCGGTCGTTGGCAGTAACAGAGAAGTCCCTGGGTCCAGAGCACCCTAACGTGGTTGGATCGCTTAACAGCCTGGCGTCTTCTTTGCGCAGACGGGTGAGATTTTCAGTTGTCAAGAGCGTTTCTCCGAAATGCTTCACGGACCCATTTCGAGACCGCATCTGGCAGAATTGCACGATTTGTGCGTGACGGTTTTCTCGAGGACAACCTTTACTATAAGTTTTGAAACAAAGAAGGTGCAATGGCAATGCTAACGTTTAGTGTGCTAGGTGCTTCAGCGAAAAACGCTTTGGCCTTTGGCTTGCGTCGAGTTTCTTCGACATTCCGAAGTGAGTGAGTGTGTTGTGGGGTTTTGTTTCTCAAAAATTCCCTTTGACAGCTGAACTATACCCCTGTAATTAAGGAGAACAACGTACCGTGTAAAACTGCTTTAGCCAACGCTGCGAGAAACAAAGGATTCCAGAATGCGTGTTTCACCGAAATGGGAATTGTCTCCTGAGGCACATGAAAGTGGTAGTCTACGAACGACTTGAGGTTTCAAACTCTTACGACGACGCCATGAACGGCGACTAACTGACGTTTTAAATCTTCTGTTGGATGGACAGTCTGCAACCACAGCTTCGGCTCGCCACACTTCTAGACATCCCTCTTATGAAGTTCCGGCGTCGAACTCAACGGTATAGCAGAGGCTTTCGGCAGTGTGTGTGTGTTTCGACCCGCTCTGATCCTCCCACTGGTTTACCCCGTGCGGTGCAGATAGCGTCCCGGGGCGAGCTTCTCTGCGTGGAATGTGGGAGTCTTCCCAACCTTAAACCACAAACCGAAACCCAGACTATGCCACCTCCCCGCCGGGATCGATCCATTGCTGATCCGATCTCCCCGCCACGGCATTGGTCCTTAGTGATGCGTGATTTCGAACACCATATAATGTGCAACGAGGACCAGACCACGTATGTAGTGTCTGGCTAACGCGGTAACGTGCTCGCCACACAGATGTTCCGCGAATACTGCGGCCGTGTCTGGCATCAAACGACCCATGATCCGTACCTCGACTCCGTTAATCGTTTGACGACTCATCTGCACCAACCTACTGCCTGGTGGACAGGGACGATTTGCTGAGGCTAAGCCACTATACCAGCGGTCTTTGGCCGTGAGAGAGCAGACCCTGGGTTGCGAGCACCCTTGTGTTGCACAATCGCTGAACCACCTGGCGTCGGTGTTCAAGAGTCAGGTGATACCTTCTATGTTTAGAAGAATTACTCGGAAACAACAAAGGAAGACGCAGGGCGGGACACGTTTGTATGTTACAACATACCCGAGAAAGATTGTCCCCGAAAAAACAATTAAGGTAGTTTGCAGATTTAACAAAATCAATGATCATGGAAATGTTAACAAGCAAGTGTAGGCTGATTTTGTTCACTGTTTGTGCGAATGTGTTGCCGACGATGGTGAAGACATAGGCCGTCAAGAGAGTGCTGCCCGACGTCGCACACATGTGCAACAAGCATTAGCTCTCGTGTGGAGAATATCGTCGCAAGAAGCCACGTGCTCGACCCCAACAATGATTCGCGAATACTAGAACCGCCTCGGTATTCGACCACTCATCATCGTCCAAACGGCGCCTCCGCAGAGTGCTTGACAATTCACTAACAACAATATACTGCCTCTGGCACAGGGCAAGTATGCTGAGGCTGTGCGACTTTCCCAGCGGTCGTTGACCATAACAGAAAAGGCCCTGGGCCCGGAGCACCCTAACGTGGCGGAATCACTGAACAGCCTGGCGTCTTCTTTGCACAGTCAGGTGACAACTTCAGTTGTCAACAGTTGTTTTCTCGCGAGTGTGCGAAAAGTGCCTGCCCGAGGCCGGTTCGGACAGTTTGTTTTTTGTACCGTCTAGTTGTGGACAAAAAGCAATTTCAATGTCCATTATATTTCGGTTAAGATTGCGATGCGTTTGAACAAGATAAGCACGGTTGTTTTTGCAGACGACGGCACCATCATACGCCGTCAATGTAGTATACTACTTGACTTCGCACATCAACTATTGCGAAACGAATTGCGGCCCCCCTGTGAGATATTCAGCGGAGGTGGGAAGGTGCTCACGACAGAAGGAAATTGGTAAGACTACGGCTGCGCTAGGTATCCAGTGGGTCGTACTCCAAACCGCACCTTCTAATTGCCCTTGACTTCTCATCCACGCCAACTCGATGTCTGGTGCACAGGGCCACTGTACCGAGGCTATGCCGCTCTACCAGAGGTCGTTGGCCATACAAGCGAAGGCCCTGGGGCCCGAGCACCCTGTCTTGGCAGCATCGATTTACAACTTAGCGGGAGTGCTGCACAGTCAGGGGGATACTCCTTTGATCAGGAGGGATGCTCGGAAATGCTTGAACGGGCAGTTTTCTTGATTTTCTCGGAAGCATTTGTCTCCCTCGCAATTTACGGGGTGTGGCAATTATAAAAGTTGCAAAACAATTCCATAAGGGCCATGGTAAGGATGTAGATATGTTGTATGGTGTTCTGCTCGATACGTGTGATTGTGTAGCCGACGACAGCAAAGACATATGTTGTCAACATGGTACTGCTTGAGTTCAGCCAGCAACTGTTGTGCAACCAATAGCAGCCCTCCTTTACGTTGTTTTGGCGGTGCAGGCGGCTATTGATCACGAAAAATAATTGGAAGTCGTACGACGGTTTTGGGTATCCAACCGCTGAAAATGCACACCGCTCCTACGAAAGGTGCCTGACCGCCCGTTCACACTATTACGGGGGACCATAGTTAATAGGATCTACTGTAGACACAGTAGGACCTACTGTAGACACCAAAACCTATATATTTTATTATTTTTGCTAACTATTTTTGGTCCATAGTTAATAGGACCTACTGTAGACACAATAGAACCTACTGTAGACACCAAAACCTATAGATATCCGCATTTGCTAACAATATTTGGTCCTATTTACTCTTGTATGGTCCCCCGAATTAATATACTGCCCGTTCACACAGGGCAACTACGCCCAGGCTGAGCCTCTCTATCGGCGGTCATTGGCCATAAACAAGCAGACCCTGGGTCCTGAGCACCCTGACGTGGCGACATCGCTCAACCAGCTCGCGGCATCATTGGACAGTCAGGCGAGAACTTCGTTAGTCCGGGGCTTTTCGTTGATTATGTGGGAGGGCCCTGTCTGAATCGGCGGCGGACAGGTTTTGGCTTTTGATCTGAAAAGACCTTGCTCCCTCTGATATAATGGCATGGGTGGCATGGGTGGGAAGTGTTGACCAATAAAGTGGTCTTGGCAGAAGCAAATTGGAAAAACATGTGAAATTCTACACAAAACTGCGCAATTTTGTAGATGGCGACGGAGAATATATAATGCTACATTATTTATGACACCACGTATCGTGTCGAAACGTCCGTGCGAGCGGCGATGTGCTCGGCGCGGAGGTACATCGCGAATGCTCTGACGGCGTTAGTTATCCGAGATACTAGGATCGTCCTAGCCGCGCCTCCGTAAATGTTTTGATTATTTCATTATCACCAACGCACTGCCGGCCGCCCAGGGCAATCGCGCCGAGGCTGCGCCACTTTTCCGGCGGTCGCTGGCCATACGAGAGAAGGCCCTGGGCCCGGAGCACCCTGAGGTGGCGACATCGCTGAACTACTTGGCGTTGCTGCTGGACGGTCAGGTGATAAGTTCACTCATCAAGAACACTTTGTTGGAAATGTTAGAGGCGCCCTATTCGACGCGGTGCCGGACACGTTTGTACGCGCCATGACCGCGGAGGGCTTGGTTCCATCGATAATGTATATACAAGTTTGGAAACTTAGCAAGTGCAAGGGCCATGGTGGTGTTGAATCGAATGTAGTCTGGGTTTGCACACGATAATAAGGATGTTGTAGCCGGCGACAAACAAAATAAACATGTTCAATCAACCGAGTGCTGTTTGATTTTACACACCTGTATTTGCACACAACAGCCAACATCATCCTTGTGGGAAATTCGGCGCCAGCGGGACTGTGTCGACCATAAGATATTTTTCAAATATATACTACGACCGCGTTGGGTATCTAACGGCTCATCATGCTTCCAGCGGAACCTCCGCATGTTGCTTGACCATTGGTCAATCTCAACCAACTGCCTGATGCACAGGGCGACTATGCCGGGGCGGCTCCACTTTTCCAGCGGTCGTTGGCCATACGAGAGAAGGCCCTGGGTCCGGAGCACCCTGACGTGGCGACATCGCTCAGTAACGTCGCGGCGTTGTTGGACAGTCAGGCGAGAAGTTCAGCGGCCTGGGGGTTTTCTGGTTTGTACTAGAAGGGCCTGGTTTGAGGCCGTGCCGGGTACCCATGTAGGGTACTTGCCCGAGAAGCGCTTGTTTCTCTCATACCTATGAAATGCAAAAATCAACAGTAGTCATGGGACTATGGTATCGATGCATGGGTTGCGGTGTTCAAAGGGATACATGCCATATTGTAGATGACGACCGCCAGCGTGTACACCATCGACAAAGTGCTGCTTGAGTTCGCGCACCAAGTGATTCGCAACAAAGTAGGGATGCCTGGTGTGAGAATGTCGGCGCTAGGGACATTGTGCACAGGGAAGATTCTCGTACGCTACGACCGCGTTGAGTGCCGAATGAATCGTCACAGTCCAAGCGACGTCTCTGTGACTTGCTTGGCCTTGAATGTTCCCCAACCCACTGCTTGACAAACAGGGAAATTCTGCCGAGGCTAGGCCACTCTATGAACGGTCGTTGGCCATATCAGAGATAACTTTGGGCCCGAAGCACCATGACGTGGCGGTAACGCTCAACAACCTCGCGGCGTTGCTGGTCAGGCAGGTGAGAAGGGTTACTTGACGCGTGCTACGATAGAGGTTGCACTTTTCGTCGTTTTTGTTTCTGAATAACGGGGTTCCTTAACCCAAAATCGTCGGGGTGTCATTCTTGTTTTGCAACATGATTTTTTTTAATACCTAGGTCATGGGTTTCTTAATCGGGTCGAATTTTTTTTGTTTAGTCCAAATCAGTTTGTGGGTGAGCTCCAGAGCTCCTAAAGTGAGGAGCTCCAGAAAAAAACTGGTGGACCTCTATCATAGCATTTGTCACTTCTGAGCATAATTTTTCGGAAATGTCAGAATGGCTAAGTGCAGCGGTAGCACTACTTCCGGAGAAATAATTGGGACCGGCGTGTCTCCTTCGAAACCGGGAATTTCTCGCCCAACATCGTTGGACTCTCGTTTTGTGTTTTCTAAATATGTTACGTTCCATACTTAGGTGATGGGATTAGTCAGTGTGTAACCTTTCTCATCTTGAGTTCTCCAGTGAGATACAGAGCTCCTCGCGTGTCGCGTGAGTAGCCTCATAATCAAAGTAGGCCCAGCCCCTATCGTAGAAGACGAGGAATGTACTCGCGGGAGAGCTTGTTTCCCTCAAGCAATGTATAGTCGGGAAATGCAGCAAATTTGACGGCCGTGCTATTGTGTAAGCTAGCGAGTAGCGGTCTTCTACAAGATAAGTGCGGGTTTGGTATGGCCACCGACGGCGAAGACACGGACCGTCAGCTGCAAAACAGTTGCTGCCTGGTTTCGCACACGAGGTCACGTGCAACAAGTGACACTCCTATGTGCGGGGCTTCGAACCGCGGCGAGCTTGACATGTAATGTGTGTCAGGTTGTTTCCGCGTAAGCGCCATGCTGAAAGAAGTAATAGACACAGCAATATTATGCAGCTCTTGCCTCAAGGGAAAACCTATGGTTTCGAGCTGTATTCGTACCCCAGCGAACGCAAACGCACCAACGTTGCAGCTTGTAAAGTTTGCGCCCGATACTGAATAACACACTGGTACTCATATTTAAAAGCTCGCTTTTGCAGGGAGAGTACGAGGAGGCGGAGCCCCGCTACAAGCGTGCCATCGCAATTCTGGAGTCGGCGCCTGGGCGTAGCCACCCTGATCTCGCACCATTCATGAGCAACTTCGCGTCGTTGTTGTACAAACAGGCAAGCACCAAGCGAATTTCCCGATAAATTGTTTGCGGAAGCGTGGAGTCTACTTTTCGTCTGGACGTTGTGCTATAAACAAAACAACAAGGTATAGTTTAGGAGTGCTTTAACTCAACAAACAGGCGTGTCCAATCCGCAGCGCCGGCCACGGGCCGACCGTTCGGGTCTGGCTGCGTTGCTGTAAGTTGGAAAAAAGCCCCTGCAAATTACCCGCATGAAATTGTCCTTTTGGTGATGAAATGGTGATGTCGGAAGCCGCCCAGGTTTGGTCGAAGCCCACAGACACGGCAAGTGCCTCGAGCTATTCTCAAGAAAACTGAACAATCTCTGCATGAACGTATACAATACCTGCAACATTTAGAGTGTTAGTGGGCCGAAGAGAGTCGGGGGGAGGGGGGGGTGTACTCATATCATGCACGGCCGTAGTCGTATGACCATTGGACCCTCGCATCCCTACTATGCCGGGACGGAGCACGTCGGGTTTTCACCTACCAGGCAGACATTGCTAGCACCAAGCGCGAATCGCCGTGAGGTGTTGGGCGAGTCGCATGAAGGGTGAACTGCATC
>JAYJME010000259.1:0-22220 GCA_036873775.1 Costaria costata | reverse complement strand
CTCGCCGGGGGGGCCCCCCGCGCCCCCCCCCCCCCCCCGGCCTCTGAGGCGTCAAATCTGGCCGATTCAGCTTCAGTGTCAGCATCAAGGCGATGGGACGTCTCTCATGGAGCATGATATAAATTTGAACAGGCGAGAAACAGTTGAGGCCAAGAAACTGGCGGTTGACGACGGCCCACAACCAAATGAAAGCTTCCCTTCAAGAAATTGCACGGGTAAAGAGAGCCCACAGTAGTAGGGGAAACATTCAGCGCCGTTGCAAGAAACTACTGTAGTTTTTTTGTGTGTGCGCACAAAATATGGGATTGAGCCCCGACGCCAAATGGACATTTCTGGCAAGATATAACTCCAACCTCCACACATGAAAACATCGACGTCATTTTTTCTGCCCACCAAGGCCGCCGATGTCGGCGTAGCGCCCTTCGTGCAAGCCACATAACTGGCGGAGCTCGGTTTAGTGGCGACTTCAGTCGATGTTGTGGCTCATGGGCAACCCATCCATGGTGTTAGGTTGGTATTGAGCATACCTTCTATTATGTGTCCAGGAACCTACTGTGCACTCTTCCGAAGACGAGTCGAACACACCCATCACGGTATTAGAGAAACAAGGTCCTGCCGTAGGTCCAGAGGGCGCCCAGGCAGGAGGTAACACCCTCAGGCGGGGCGGTCGGGTTGTCAGCTGCAGCCGGAGAAAAGTACGGCAGCATCACAGCATCCCAGCAGCAGTCGCAGCCGCATTAGGCGGAACAGCTCTGAAGCTGACCGGTGCGCTGCGGGACCCTCTCCTCCCGGCACCGGCCCACAGCTACCCCCCCAACAACCAACAACAAGCCAAGCCAGGAACCCACTTTCTTTAGAGCAATCGGCTGAAGAAGCCGCCGAGAATACGCGCCCCTGCTGTCTCTCACTCCTTCCCCGCCTGCCTGCTCCACACGAGACTTCCGCCCCCGCACACCTCCTCGGGCGGATGACCCTGATACCCCGCCCTCAGCTTCCCACCGCCCACTCTGCCCACAGCGATCGGTTTTCACAGCGCCTTGCACAGTAAGAACCTAGGCTCGACTCTGCGTGACCCCAATCGCCGATTGCATGATTTTCAGTGAAAAACGTTAGTCTTTCTGTCAAAACCAAATCCCATCGGCTACAAATCTAAACATATTTTCGATTGTTTCTGTTCGCGAGACACCGTCGACGTTTCTGCTCCCGAAACATCTTCGATGCTGGCGTAGCGCTCTTCTCACACACCCCATATACCATGCCACCTGCTCATGGACCGTTCGACTGCTTTAAGGACCCCACGGTACGATTTGCCCGCCTTTTTTGCTGCAGTGATCCACAGAACGGTCTCAACTCCAAAAGTCAATGGGACGTTTTCCGTTGATCCCTCGTTGGAATTGAAGAACTTAAGGTCCTCAACTAGGCACCTGTGCCACGCCTTCCACTGTCCGCCTGGTCTCGGGTCCTCCCCGCCAGTCATCGTCCCGAACATCACCCGGCTGGGTAGTCGGCCCTCGTTTTGTCGCACCAAGACCCCGGCAACGAAGAGCCGCCGTTTACGAATGGTCGTTTCGATGGACTCACAATGTGTCATCTTGAGGGCCTTCGCGTACGAGAGGGTGGTGTGGTCGGTACAGCGTCGGCGCTGAAAGCCAATTACTCGAATGAGGACTTCGTGGTGAGCCGTTCGGAGCTTGGCGAAGTACGTGTTCCCCTCTGAGTGTCCATGTCACACATCCGTAAAGCAGAGTCTCAATCGCTTCGGCCTTCATACGGACTTTCAGACGAAGCGGTGCGGCCGTTCTGCATACAACCGCGGGCCGTACCGTCTAAGGCATGCTCGCGTGAGACGGATCCGTCGTTCGATTTCGATGGAGATCGCAAGGTCGGCGCTTTCATGGATAATGACGCCTAGGTATAAGAACTGGGTCGTCTGTCTGTACCTCTGGCGTGCTGCTTCGATGACGAGTGGTGGAATAAGAGATATCTGGTCTGGTGTACGTAACAGCATCGTCTCTGTCTTCTTTTAAGATACCGTGAGGCCTGCTGATTCGAAGACAGTCACGATGACTGTCATCATTTTAGCGAGCCCTTCCGCGGATTTCGAGACAATTTCTGCGTCGTCGGCGTGCAGCATGCCCCACGCCGCCCTTTTCACGTATGCCAACGATTCCTCCTTTTCGACTACCCCAGCTTCCTGGAGGCTGGCTACATCCCTTACGATGCTTTCATCTGGGAGGGGTTCATTGTGTCCCCGGGAATACGGGGATGCGCTGATCGTGTTCCCGGGTATACGTACGGCAGCAGTGTGGTCGTAGTACGTACGTATCATAGAAAAACGTACTGCTGCCTACGTAAACACATTTTACGTACGTTCGTATATACAGCAGGCACATTGTATGTACGTACGTATTTACGTGCACAGACAGCATGATGACAGCATGATGCAGGCTCGCGAGAATGTCACCTGATCATCGCTCTGAAAGTGATGTATGTGTCGTCGAAGAGCTACATGGTGTCTAGCGGCACCGTCTAGCCTGGTATGATACCTGGTACCTCGTATCACATTATTGCGCCGCATTCGACAAAATTAAAAAATGGTAGATCGATGTCAAATCTGAAAAATGGTCTATTTCTTGCCATCGGAGAGTGATCGAGATCTGTTGTAAAACCAAAACCAGCGAATACAACCACCACCACCACCACCAGCGACAAGCTTCTACTGCTGCTGGTCGTGGTAGGGGTGGCGGTGCTTGACTCGAGGATGGTTGTTGGTGCTCTCTGGTACCTGGTACCTGGTACCTGGTACCTGGTATGGTGTGGAATACTGTACGCATTTTATGTTTTCCCCAGGACCACCCCTGGTACTACCTGGTAAGTAGGCATGCAACATGACCAAGCTTCGCGAACTCGGGACGGCTTTGAACACGAGCAGGGGAGAAGGGGGTGATATTTAGGGGCCTTCAGAGATCCCGTCCGTTTCTAAAGCAGTGGTGCTTACGTCGCGCACGGTGACTAAAGGCGACGTACGTATCATATGATACAAGGATGACCAGAGCGAGGATGAACGATTCAATTTCAGCAAAGAAATATTAAATGTAGCAACGGCACTGCTGCAACACTCGTACGTCAAGCAGCCGCGAATCGCTGTGGCCACGACAACAAGCACGGCCCACGTACGAGTTGTACTACAGTGTGCCAACCTGCGACGAAAGAAGACGGTGCCGAGCATGCCGGCGAAGGGAGAAGCGCGCGGTTTGAATGAGTGTGGGAGAAAAAACAGGATTTGTTTTGTTTTCATTTTTTTGCTCCACTCTAAGTTGCTATGATAAAATGGGCATCAAAGATCCCTTGATTAAAGTATTTTATTTTGGGCATCAGACGAAATACATATAATCGATACATGGGTGTTCCCGATGTACCTAATGTTGTACGACATGTGAGAGACTAGCGCTTTACGGAGATCGCGACACAAACGTTTATACACGAGATACAACAATGATAGAGGAGAAGAACTTCTCGGGATGTATAGGGAATGTACGGGAACAAGCTTAAGAGCAAGAAGAAACTCCATACCCCCTTAGGCACGGCGGCACTTGTTAGATCGCCCCGGGACCAAGTATTTATGATTATCACAGCTAAAACGAACAAGCAGCGAAGTTAACCGGAGCTCAGTCAGGTTTACCATTTCAAAAAGGGACCATTCAGATCCAGTCGGATAACGGCCCTGCCAAGGAATCCTTGAGTGATCGAGCCATGATCGTAAAAAAACGTCGTTCGAACAAGTTCGGCCAGTGACACTATAGACTTCTCGTAGAAATGTGATTGCCAACACTCGTCAACTGAGATCGATCGATTTTATCTGGCCCAACCACGTATGAACCGATGTGTGTATTCCGGACCGGCAACCTTGCTAGAAGAGGTCGTTGCAGTCCGACAGACGAGCTAAATATAAAACGGGTCTTTGGATTTCTATCAGACAACGATCCTCGAAGGGAAAGTTTGCATTTGACCGTCAAAAAATAATAAAATATCCCGTCGTTGGCATAACATCGGCCAGAAATCGATAAAGAGACGATCGTTTGGTTGTGATTGGACCACTATTGTGTGCCTCGATATGAAAAACTAAATAACATCTTGATTTACTCTAGTATGAAATTATTAAACCTCCCCAAAACGTACATATACATCACGTCATCAAATGAACATATATATTGAAGTCATATATATATACATTCTGCACCTGCTATATGGTCTCCCTCGAACATGAAAATATCCTTGAAAGAGGTTGTCAGATTACGAGAACCCGACGATCCTACAAGCATGTCGTTGCTATTTTTTCGACTAACTACACTAAAACGAGATAAATTGAACAACCTAAGCCAACGGTCGCCAAATAATGTTGGTCGAAAAAATCAGACATGATGCTACAGTGTCCATTGATGGTTCAATATCATAACTGGTTTACGATCGGTCAACAGTGTTAAACAATGACCACTGTAATACCAAAGGCCAATTGGCAAAAAAGGCCATTGCTTCTTTTGAGTGGACGAGGACGACTGTGGAAAAAACCCGGCTAAAACACGAAAATACGATCGTCCAACGATCGTCGATTTCTTCTCTGGAATCTGATCGCGCACCGGCCGTAACACAACGTCACTGGTACCACGATCGTAAATGTATACATTTTCCGGTAAATACAGTAGCGGTCTCCATTGATTCAGTCACGGAAAACGCGGTGTTCTTTGTACGTCTACACTTTTAGCATGTCTGTATCGTAGACTGCGGCCAGAATGAGTGGCCTACGATAGTAGACAGCTGGCACTCAAATCCTGAACGTATAAGAAGCTCTTTGCTTTATTTGGGTTCAACGATCGGCCTCGTCAGCGTGTGTCGAGCTTGTCCACGGGGGAGAGGGTGTGTGTGGCTAAACTTGGCTTCGATAACCACCTCCCCCCGTTATCTCACCCCGCTCCCGCGTTCTCAAGTTGCTCAGAATCTTGTTGTACTCGAAGGTGTGCACAGCGGAGCGTTAGTGTTCTATTGACAGTTGCTGTCGAAGTTTGGAGCGTCGCGTTTCGTTGTTAACCGTTCGCGTGGCGCCTAATTGCGGGACTTTGCTACAACAGATAGCTCATCTTCACTACCCCAGGCGGAAAGTCAAGTAAAAACCAGTTGGGTAAGTTCCACTGAAAAAAAAAAACACTCAACCCGCGGTCTGTGCAGTCTTTCGCGTGGCACCCATTCGATTACTAGGTGAACATATTGTGGGCCTCTGCTCGAGCGAAGCAGGCGTCACACTGGTACACGAAGTGGTGTGTGTACTAGCAGATCAGGTGTCGCACTGAATGAACGCAGTGCAGGCATCTGCTCCGGTCAGAGACGCAAGTGCTGGCTGATTCGTCGATTGCCCTCCACCTTTTCCCCTCTCTCGGTGAACGCAGTGTGGGCACCCGCGGCAGCAAGGTTTTTTACTAAGTGCTCATCTTTTTCGGCGAATCAAGAGTCGCCCTGAGTGCACCAAGTGTTGGCATCTGTTTCTTGCGAAATATCTGAGGTCCGTACAGGTACTTGAGTCGCACACTGTTTCGTTTGCTGAGTCAGCGTAGTGTGTCAACTTGCCTCAGGAAAACAGGTTTTGCACCGGGAGAGGGTTGTGTGGGCATCTACTGTAGTTCCAAGAAGCAGATGATATATGTGCCGTCGCTTGCTTCGCAGGTATGTCGTTAGGATGCGCGAGCGTACTGTGTTCATTTGATTCGGACAAACACGTATCGCACTGAGTGAACGGAGTGTGGGCATCTGCTTCGGCGAATCAGGTGCGTTCCGGGCCGTCCCCTGTGTAAGCCAAGCAAGTGACACACGCAGTGAGAGAAGTGTGGGCATCTTAAACGATGAAGCTGCTATGGTGTGTGCCGTCGCCTGCGTCGCAGAACTATGGTTTGGCGAGTGAGGGCAGTTTCTTGTATTTGCTCTAGCGAAGTAGGTGTCGCACTGAAAAATGGTAGTATAGTTGCCTGCTTCAGCGAGGCAGAAGCTTGTCTCAGTAAACAAGGTGTGGGTGTCTGCCTCCACGACGCAGGTGCGATCTGGCCAGGCGGTGTCGTCGCGCCGCTTTCATTTGCCGGTTGGATGTAGTGTGTTTACCGCCTTCGTCAATGGAAGCGCCCCACTAGATAGGGCATTGTTTATGTATCTTCTTTGGCGAAGCAGGTTCGAATAGCATGGTCGCAACGTGGACAACGCCGCGACCGTGCTGTTACTTAGTGAGGTACCACTCTACGTTGACAATGGTATTCTCGTTGGATGTGATGGTGGCCTGGCGGGAACGAAACCTTGGTACCTGTTTTAGCGACGATTAGCTACCTGTTGGCTGGCCCTTGGAATCCTCGTTTGCGGTTTGTCTCGGGAAGGTTCCGTGCTGTTCTGTCCATTCTCCCAATGTTCGGTGGCATTTATGTTTTTCCCACGCGGTGTTTAGTTACACTAATATTTCCACCCCGTGTGTATGCTATTATTCCGAGGTTGTCTCGAGTTGGCCGGACTACCCACTCAACCGCTTGGCAGGGTGCGGGTGGTGCTGATGAGACAGGGCCCTATCGCGAAGCTGTGTACGTGGGAGGTGCGGGTCGACTTTGTTTGCGACGACGGCGATTTAAAGGTGACAGTGCGCTGTCCTGTGCGTGGACCAAGCTACTTGCGGGCAACAAGTTTTTCCTTACGTTGGGTAAGGGGAGCCCCGCTCTACGTCTCACTCGATGTGCTTAGATTTGTACTGGCATGTTTTAAAGCCGTTTTTTGGAGTATACGCAGGTACATAGCCACGTACGAGCTGGTTCCAGCGACAATAAGAGCTTTACACCTTCACAACTTTGCGCTTTGGTTTTCGAGAGCTGAAAAACGACATTTAGCAGGGGTGTGCGTCATGCCACTACGAAAAAAACTCAGGTCTCGACTTGTTTTGGAAAGATTTTTTTCGTTTTGTTTGGTACATTAAGCAATTATTTCTGATAGTTTCGGCAACTTTGACCGCCACTCTTGAAAGAAACATAGACATATACCCGGCGTTCAGTTTACTTCTATTGTTGTTGCGCTCAAGCTTGCGAAATTACGTTTTCAAACCCTCACAAACCAAAGCGAAACAACGATTTCCTGAGGAGAAATGTTTCCGCTAGGGTTTCCCAAGAGCTCAATACATTGTTCTATTACTTTGGAAGACGTTCTTACTACAGCTTATACTGCCCGCAGAAGAAAACAAATGACATCGACGTCTTCCCTTTGTTAATGCGATCATTATCACGCGTCTAGTGCCGAACTATTCGTCGTATCGAACAATATATGGCCTGAGTACATGTCATTTAGATTTTACAATAGGAGTTTAAATACACTAAGAGCTGGTTCCAGCGACACGCGTGAGATTTCTGGTTCGGGCAACAAAAACCGGAATACGTCGATTTTTTCAACACTAAAGATTTCAACATGTCCGCATGAACAAGGGGAACACATCACTGAATATATTATAGGCGTGCGAGTTATACTTGGCAAGATACCGATAGTGTTGTATTACGTGCATAGGAGTTGTTGCATAGGGGTTTACACCGCCGATATTAAAATTCAGATGCATTAGAGTTTAGGCCATTACTCGGCCAATTAATACGTCGAATAATTCGACACTAGAAATGTCTCCACGATCGTATCAACATAAGGAAGACGTCTTGATGACTTAGTTTGTTCCATGAAACATGCAGGTCTGATACATTGTTTATTTGACGCCTGCCAAAGTACTAGAACAATGTATTGAGATTTTCGAGCTTTTTGACAACCCTAGGGATAAATTTACTCCTCACTAAAATCAATTTTGTGCCTTGGTTTTTGATAGTTGGAAAATCAAGATTGTTATAGCTCCGCTTGATAGCAACACAAAGGGAATGACGCTTGAATTTGTTTAAAAAGACGAAGAAAACGTACATAAGGGACGGTCAAAGTCGCCAAACAATTCAGAAACAATGGAAAAAATGCATATGGAAAGAAAAAATATCTAAAGCTCAAAAGGTCCAGCAGTGACCTGCGTCTCATTGCCATAACGCACATCCCGGCCCAATTTCGATTTCCAACTCTCAAAAACCAAGGTAAAAGACTTCGAAGCCGAAACCTCAAAGCTGTTGCTGGAGCCAGCTCGTATACAACATCGCCTCCCAAAGTAATAAGAACAAGGGCCATATCTCGCCAATTACTACTCGACCGTTAAACATCTCTTCGCCGATATAGTCCCCTTGTCCATGCGGCCTTGTTGATAACTTCAGTTTGGAAAACATGTCCGCTATATATTGACCGAAGTTGTAATTTTACGCGGTTTCTTGGAACCAGCTTGTAGTCATATCTGAAGCCGGCCGACGTGCATCGTAGGTGGTGGGCCGCTGACAGCGTTGAGGTTCTGTCTTGTTGGTGGAAGGGCAGACTGATGTCATCAGGGGCGATTCTTACGCCTCTTTCGCTGGGCCGGCCAAGACGCGTGGGCAACGGTGGCGGTGCAGTGGGTCTTACAATCGAGTTGATGTTTTAATATATGTTACATCCGTGGGCACTCTGTCAGCCCCCAGCTAGTGTCGTTCGTTGTTGGGAGAGGTTGGTGGTCCATGTGGACATGGGATCGAGCGGTGACAACCATGTGAAAAGTGGTTGCGTTCATCGGCGGGCATTCAGAGGAGTATGTTTCGCACTGCTTGAAGGTTTGGAGACGTAATCCACTTCTAGTGGGGGAGGAGGGGGGGGGGCGGTGTCCGCTTGCGGAGCTGCGGGCGTCCCATCCGTACAAGTAGGATGTTCGCAGCCACAGTAAGGACGCCAACTGGATAGCAAACGTACTGGATTAGGAGGGGCTACGAATGAGTTTGTAACGTTACAGTAGTCCGTCGCACGAATGGGCATAAGACATGTTAACTGGGCTACGGCTGCATGTTGGGGTCGTTCGTGGTTGAATCGGTATCGAGACTCAGCACGTACTCACCGTAGATATCGTGAGATATTGGATGAGGGGCGTATTGGACGAGTAGGAATAATTTGGGACATGAGAACGGCGACGATGAAGATTCCACTTTCGACGTCAATTTGCTTTGACTGAACAACAGTGCGCACAGCTAACAAATATACGCGAAAGGGATAGTTCAACTCTATTCGACTATGGAGCGAAGGGGTTTTTGACACTCCGCGTGATAATAGCGAAGGCACACAGATAAGCGTGGGAGCAAGGGTTGCCCGCTATATAAAGCCCTATCTGAGTAAGGGAGGAAACTGAATCAACCATGAAAATTTGTGTACTCTGTGGTTTGTGTGAAGAATTGTCACAAAAAGAACGTCAAGGTTAGTTTGCTTTCAGACAAATATCAGCCTGCGAGAGCGTCGCAGTAGGGCCGAGAGGATATAGTAAATGGAGCAAGATACCACACTAGAGTGCGCACTATGGGCGTCAGCATTAACACCAGAAATCGTACATAAATGGCTTCATCCAAACATCTGTCGTGAATTCAACTGGCGTTGTTTCAGTCCAGCCCACCTCGAATAGCACCTCACTACCTACACCGCAGTGTGTGAATTATCACGTAGGCATCTACAGTGCGTAAAACATTGACGGGTGGAACCTTAACCTTGGGTATTTTGCCATCTGCATGCAACCACCCTCTGGCCACCCGACCCTCGTCGAACGCCAAGTGTGAGTCCCTGCATGACGGTCTGCTCAAACTCTTTGTCTAGTACAGCTGACTGCAACTTGCCAAACAACTCACATAAGTCAAGCAGGAGTTTCGGGTTTCCTCCCTTACATCAGCTCAATACGCCAGACTGACAAACCACATCGTGCAGACAGTGCAAAAACCACGGCACGCCGACCTTCATTCGGCACAGGCGACATATCCTTGTCAGGAAAACCCCTTTAAGGCCATGATGAGTGTGAGATAAAGGTTGGTACCAAGTGACATGAAATGTCCCTTTAATAGAGTCTTTCTGAAACAGGACTGATCAATCTCAAAAACAATCGACTTACAAACCCGACAATGGGGCAAACTCAAATGGCGCTCATTGAAGAAACCGGTACGGCCTACTAAAAAACAATGTGACTCTGCCACCGTAATCGGATTCCCCAAGGAATGGACGGACTGAAAAAAAACAAACCCTTATGGTTCGCTTTTAACGATTTTAAAACAAACATTCTGTTTTTACGCGAAACGAGGGGGGCAGTGCAGCACCGTTGGGCGGAAAAGGACTACGTCGCTTGCTGCCAGCCGCGGTACCGACAGTACACATGAGGCCGTTCTGGAGAGGGCCGTGGTCATTGCAGTGGGTAGGGTGCTTACCATCGATTCCCCATCGTGAAGCCTTGTCACATCTGGCGACCTTGCAAGGTGACCTGAAGTTGATCACCGTGCCGCTCAGTATATCGCCCTTATGGCTTGAGCATGACGTTGCATGGTCGTCGGTCAACACTCCCCACCCCGGCTTCTTCGTGCAGAAGACATGTAAACATTGCCTATTTACGACATTGACCATGCCGTCCTTAGCATGTTGTCTGCAATACACCCCCTTACTGGTCCCCTCCGCATTGAAGCTCGGATGCGTCGTGCAGGAGTCATGCAAGCAACGCCTGTTTATGACATTAACCATGCCGTCCTTAGCATGTTGCTTGCAGTACGCAGGTGTTTTGCTGCCTTCGATGTTGAACGTTGGTCGCCGGATGCAGGAGTCATGAGAGCAATTTCCCATCTCAGCAGAATAATTAGGCGGTATCGAAACTATCGAGGAAGCTCAGCAGCGAAGGTGGCCAGAGCAAAAACCATAACCTTGGCACACCTATCATCGTGGATCGAAGGTAAACATAAAGCGAAAAACACTGTGTCACCAACGGATATATTGATATATTGACCACTTGGAGTATCATGACGTGGTTGACGAACATACTTTGTAGCCATATATAGAAGCACCGAACACCCTGCATGAAGTAGCGACGACAGTACAGGTACCATACAAGTAAGTGTAAATTGAAAGGAGGAAGCAGCGCCGAGTAAACTTAAGACCATCGAGAACTTGCAGTGCAATGCACCTCAAGCGTAGTACAGCCAGAAATCGTGGGGATAAACGTCGTTACGTGATCGACCGTTACAGCGGTGCACGTATGAATTGGGTCATTGCCATGGCAGGGCTACCATTGAAGACAAACGTCCTACAGGGATACATACAACTAGAATCGCCGGGGGTACAACGAGTGGACCGACATAAGTATTCTAGACAGATGGACACTGCTGCTTCATTCGTATGCGATATTTCGCAACAGGAAACAACATGCAGTGAAGAGAAGTCACTCAAAATTGTGAACCAACGCAAGTCGTTGGCAACATAATTTGGCAATACCGGGATGTAATAAACCTTTATGGCTACATACTTCCTCTGCCTCAATAGAAAGGTAAGTGTATACATCACCTTCACCATCTCTGATTGTTCATATGTTTTGTTAGTCATGATCCAACTTGTGTTTTTTGGTGGAACACTAATTTCTCGCGGAAATTGGCAAATGAAATCGCACAGCCTAAACAAAACTACTCGTTGAAAACATCGGCCATGTTTGGACTAATGTCACCCTCCTTGTGAAACTAAAAACAACCTAAACAAAAACCAAAATCGCTTTGCGGCCGGCCATTGTCTGGTCTGGACCTTTCCAGCGTGCCTGTCTGGGGCGCGGCCATCCCGTTGGTGTCAGTATTTGTACGGGGTAGTTCGGCGTGAAACGGCTAAAACCCAAAATAGGTATCAAGATACTCCCAAGAAACTCCCAAAATGTTGCCGAGAATGGCGTATTTTAAACTGAATTTACAGTAAGTGTTAAGCTAAATAGGAAGCGTTTTTTAGTTTCCATATTGCAACGGTGCAGTCAGGTGTTGTTTTTCATCCCAATAAAATCGTCTTTGATCACAAGACACGCTGCATCCAGTAGCTACGTATTTCTGCGATGGTATTAAAAATGAATTACGTGTCGGTATAAGGGAAAATCAAGTACGTATGAGCACACTATTAAGAGGCTTCAGTAGCTATGTGCGATATATTAACTTACCAGGTACCAGGTACTAGCAGGTTCCCTGGTACGTTGAATACGAGTGGATATCGTTCGCATATACCAGCACCGGTGGTATGGTGATTATGTGGAAAAAACAGAAACCAGTGGCCATAGCACGGGTACGTGTGTATGATATGTATGATATGCCATGAATGTGCGTGCACACGACGGAGGACTTATCTCGCTCTGGTCCTGTGACTTCTTGAATATAAAAAATATATACTGAAGCGAGTAACAACATAGCACCACAGCAGCCGCAGCATCAGCAGCAGTACCATATCGCCAGCACCATCTCTTGCGATGGCGTCGGTGGCTCAGTAGGAATGGTCCAATACGCCCCGCATATTTTAGCATGAGACACCACAACAACGACACCACGCCGGACAGAAACGTAGGGCGATGTGTTCTGTGCGACACTGTGTGCGCAAAGGAACACAGCACCACCTGCGGCGGTGGTCACGGTAGGGATTTTGTGAGGATGGACGCTAGTGTGGTGTTTAGGTTGCCTAATTTGTTGTTCCCCCGACGCGTCTGGAGTGTGTACACGGGACGCATTGCTGTCGGGATCGACGCTTTTCTCGATACCCCCCAGTAGGTCTACAGCAGTATAGACGACAAGCACACCACGCCCCCCAGATACATCGCTTGCAATACAACAGCCGCGGGGCGTAGCTGCCTGCTTGCTGCTCTCGTCTCTGTTTGACAGCATCAACGCGACGTATAGGGCGTCTTGCACGGCGGCCCTTTGGTCATGGCCTGTTGTGATGATACAAGTTTCGTCGCATGTGCTTGGCGGAAACGGCGAAAACTAAGGCATGCTTGAATGGTGCTTGGCACACGCTACAGAAAATCAGATTCACTAAATGAACTTGAGCCAGCTGGAACTAAGTCCCTGTAGTATAGTCCCCTTCATACTTTAAAAACCTACGACCTAATATTGCGCTTAATTAATCCAGACACTGCAAAGGAAACATTGCACTGCAAACCTGTTCCCAACGCAGTTCGAAAACAAACGGGAACGACGTTAATGTTAGATACGCTCCTACACAACCTTTCACAAGGGCAGCCATTATGGCTCATTATCGAACCTGGCGCTGGCTCAGGGCGGAGTAACTTTCAAATTGGGATAACTCCCCATTGGTTGTACATTGTATCGCCCAAGCCATGCGTGACACCAGGATAGTCGGTGAGCGCGAAAAATCAAGAAATTCGGGTCCACCAACGACATACAGATCAAACGTGACGTTGGGATACTGTGCTACAAGCGTGGTGGGTGTCCGGGGAAAGATCAGTCGGACAAGCTAAACAACTTATGAAGACTTTGGCGCCGATGTAAAAGGTAAACTTGGCTTGGAGCTGCAGATCCTGTGCCCTTCGATAGGGCGTTTTATCCGAGACACTCTGTCGGTCTGCTGGTTCATAATGTTAACACAGTATATAGTTCAACGTGTTCAACCGTATATTGTTTCTTGCAACCATACCTAAGAAAACCCTGTTGTCTTGGACTAGGTGGTACACTAAACCGCTGTTGCTTATGGTCGTTCGTATATTCAAGCGCTTGTGATCTCGTGATGATGTGGAAGAAGCAGAAATCAGGTGTGATAGACGCCTCCCGCCGTAAAGCAACATTTTCTGGCTAGACGCGAATACTGAATACACTCAAAAATAAAAACGGTGGATTTTAGTGGGAAACGTGGTGTAAACACGATAGAAAAAAGGTCCAAAAAATAAAGGCAAAACACCCTGACCCAAAAAAAGCCTGATACACGTTTCGGAAAAGTCAAATGTCCACAAACATTGAGTTTATTTCCCGGCACACAAGCTTAAGCAACGCCGCCTGGCCTTCATAGGGGGAATCGAATTTTACACACTGACGATCCGAGAAAAACTCCGACCTCCGGGGGGTCGAGAGTTCAGGCACAAAAGCCGTACAATCTCAGCACGCTCAAATTTTCTGGTGGTGGCTTCTGCGTTATGCTTCAACAACAAACTCGTAAGCAACGAAAAACTGGGCGATACCAGGACGTACTTGTGCGGTCATGACTCCCTTTTTGTTTTCGGTCCGGCCATATTTGGGTCGTCTTTTAATCGGAGAAGGTCAGAAATATAGCTGGGCGCCAAAACAAATGCGCCACTTACCAGTGTGTCATAGCGCTTCGTACGCAAAGAGATACGATTTTAAAATTCTGAAAAATAATTAGAAATCTCGAGCGCAAATGTAACCCACCCTGTAATTTTCAGGGGAAAAAAAGAATGGGGGGGAACTCTATACACCATCCCTGTTGTCGTGCGTTTTAGGAGCATTACCGCAACGAAAACGCAGAACCAGTTAAAATACGGTCACTTACTATCCGATTGTTTATTTTTTCCGATCATACCTACAGAATTCTCCCAAGTAGACTGCCGAAAACATTATTATTTTCTTAGGGGAATGTTTTACTACCATCTCCCATAGTGCCCAATCCATTATTCCTTGAAAGCAAAAGCCGTTCATCATACAAGTACGGGCGTATGGTATGTATGATCTATGAAATGTATTTGCATGCACAAGACGAAGGATTTCCCTCTCTCTGCTTCTGTGAGTTCTTGACTGCAAGCAAGTATACTGAAGCGACTAACAACATAGCAGCACAGAAGCCGCAGCATCACCAGCAGTTACAAACGTCCAGCACCAACTGCAGCGATATTTACGTTATACCGTTCTTCTACTCGTCATCCAGCACACCCAGTTGGTGGCTCAGTATCAATGGATGATAATCATCTGTTGTAGCAGTCTCGTTCCCGTAATCTGGAATCGATGCAACGCAATAGCTATGTCTCTAAACACCCCGCGGAAAACAAAATGAGACACAACAGCAACCACACCAGGGCAGACGGAAATTCAGGTCGGGGTATTCCGTTCGACACTGTGTGCGCGAAGAAACACAGCCACAGCGGCGGCCGTGATGGCGGTGGGGACTGTGTGAGGGTGGGAGGTAGTGTGCTCTTCAGGTAGTCTATCATGTTGTTCCCCCAACGCCCCTGGTGTGGGTGAATTGGACACACTACCGTCGGGGTCAATGCTTTTCTCGACACCGTTAAGACAGGCTACAGCAGTATAAACGACAAGCGCACCACGGCCCTTAATGATATCACTTGCGACCCAACAGCCGTGCGGCGTACCTGGCTGCATGCTGGACTCGTCTCCGACTGGCCGCCGCGACACGCCGCCTGATGCGTGTCGCACGGCGGCCGTTTGATCGTGGCCTGTTGTGCCCATGTCATTTTCGTCCCATGCATTTGGCTGGAATGACAAAAACACAAGTGTTCGCGGCGTACGCTACACAAAATTGGCTTCACTAACTGAACTTGAGCCAGCTTGAACTAAGTCCCTAAAATATAGTCTCCTTCAAACTTGGAGATCCATAGGACCTAAATATGCGAAAAATGCATCGACACCCTTCAAAGGAAACAATACATTGTAAACCTGGTCTCAACGCAGCTCGAAAACAAATGGGAACGATGTTAATGTTAGATACGCTCTCACACACCCTTTCACAAGATCGGCCATATATGGCCCCTTACCAAAACCGTCACTGGCTCAAGGCGGAATAACGGTTCAATTGGAAGGACTCCCTATCGGTAGTACAGTGTATCGCCCAAGCCATGCGTGACACAATGATCGTCGGTGAGCACAAAAAATCATGAAGTTCGGGTCAACCATCGACATGTAGATCAAACGTGACGTTAGAATACGGTGCTAGTAGAGTGGTGGGTGTACTCAGGAACATCAATCGGGCCGCCTCAACAACCTACAAACACTTTAGCGCCGATGTAAAACGTAAACTTGTCTTGGAGCTGCAGACACTGTGCTCTCCAAAGAGGTGTGTTATTCGAGACAGGCTGCCGATCTGCTGCTTCAAACATATTATAAAGTACATACTTGAACGTGGGCGATGGTATATTTGGTGTTGCAGTGCTTCGTAAGAAAACACCTGGTCTTGGACAATGTGTCACAATCAACTGCTGTTTCTCATGGTCGTCCATTTTCCAGGAATGCTGCGATATACCCTATATCCTCGTGGCAATAGAAACGGCGTCAAACTGCCCGATCGTTCGTCACTACTGCAGGTTCTATTGTAAAGAAGGAAGTGTCGTACAAAAAAATGCTGCTTACCTGCAGTGCGGCATCAATGGGTGGAAATGGAGGGCTGGTCCCCAACTGCTGTACTACAGCAGTTGCGCACTCGTACGCAACGACAATCGTCATTTTCGTTTTTCCCACATATGTGTCCCTCATTCTAAGTGGGCACTCGCTTTTGCTATTTCTTGCAGGCTAGTATTCTGGACCTCGCGAATACGACACTTAAAACGTGTAATGACAGCGACTTTCCACGCCGAGAGGCCGGTTTGGTTCAAGTTACCGACAAAAGGTTTTTGGGCAGGTTGCATGGCACCTCAGCATTGTACCACGCGCAGATGGTGGAGTATAGGTATGGGAATTAACCATAAAAATATGTGTTACAAACGAACCGCCTAGAAAGTATTGGTTACGTTGTGTAAACGCTGAGGGAACCCGCTGGATATGCCCCCACGTGCAAACAGTTGCGAATATACACGTCTTCAGCGACCACCAGTCCAGGATGAACGTTATCGCCGCGTGTTTAGTAGGCGAGTTTCATATCACGACTAGGGGGACATTTAAAGGCCACACCTATATTTTTAGTCCTTCAGTCCTGCGTGTAGATATGGTAAGGGTTGCCGTTATTGGTAGGGGTTAGAGTTAAACGCCGGTCGTTAGGGCTGTGAGAGTTGTGGCGACGGGGCTTGACGCGATATCCACCCTGGTTTGAAGGTTAATCAACCTTAAAACGTCCAACAAATAGGACACAGCTGTCGTTGCCGGCCGGTTTGCGGGAGACGTTTTGTGTGCTGGAGAGGAGTGGTGTGGCAGGAACAGGCAAACAACAGGGTTAAACCCAGGTGTTGCTCCTAAATGTTCCCGTAGTCCTCGCCTTCGTAGTCGTGTTCATCAGTTCCCTTATCGTCTCTCTTAGGTCCTCTTCGAATGCATTGGTGAGTTTCTGTACTATAGTCTGTCCTGTGTTTATTGGACGTACGTATGATCAAAACTGCGGTCGGAATTATTGGCCGGGTCAATTAGTACATTACTACACCAAGCAGTTTACTACTAGTGTGCCAATGCTCAGCCCTAATGATTGATGACTTATAAATACTGCCGACCTCGCGCTTGAGAGGTAGTACCTGCAGCGGATACACGACATGTAGCTTGTTTCCCACGTTGCCCCTGTCAACCTCCGGCCTGACTGTTTTCTCTGGGTTGGACTGCAACCTGTCGGCACTCTATATTTGTGTGCGCAGACAAGGAATTTCAATACTCTGATACAATGGACATCAATCGTCACGGTTGGAGCACCCACGAAACCTGTGGTTGGTGCATTAATTTTTCATTACACTGTTTCTCGCTCACTTATGTACTGAGTGTTTGTGAAGCTAGCATGACAAGTTCAAATTTCGACTTAAATCGGGTAGTTTGAGGTTTGTGTTTTAAATGAATTAGTGGATAAAAGAGATACACTCGTCCTTGTACCAAAATCCAATATCATGCCAGGTGAGAGAAGCGAGGTTGCCGGCAGTTTTCACTCGAATGCTTTCCAATCCAGCTTGTTCTACAATGAAAACTCCGACTACACAGTATTTAACTTTTTCTCTGTACTTTGTGAAGACAATACCCCCCCCCAAACTGCACTGCCTATGTAAAGTAACAAAGCCTGTCAATTATTCCATAATCGTTTTGTTACCAGCAGCAATACAACAAAATTATGTGATGTCAGATCTCGCGCCCGCACAGGCATGCCTTTCTGTTTTGTGAGACAAAAATTTATTTGCAAGTGAGGCACCTGTATATAGTTACAAATTGAGCTGCCTTTCATGGCGTAGCCTGGACATCTGGGTACAAGGTGAAAACGGCGCGGTAGTCACGCATTTACACAGGCGACGAGTGCATGTGCAGAGTCTTCTAGATACGCACGACCGACACTTTGGTGAAGGCGAAGCCTGACACCCCCCCGATATCCAAAAATGCATGCCCCACAATCGTCCTCAATCAGCCCCACGGCGTGATTTATTGGCGACTGTCGAACTGATCTCGTCGATCCCGTTAATTTCGGCAGTCAACAATTATTTTCTCGACGTGATGTGAATGAGCTGGCCGTTTACGAATTTCGAGTGTCCTGTAACAATGCCGATTCCTTGAGCGCGCAAACAATCTGTTGGTTCTGCGGCTTGAAGCTGCAGCGGACACACGGTACGTAATAAACCACTGTCAGAGACAATAGGGGCGGTGCAGAGCCCTGATTCAACCACAAAGCGATATCGCCTGGAAAGTTACGTCCTGCCTCCACGCCAGACGCATCTTGCAGGGCGATTGCATATACGATCACCCCAGTCTCGTATCTAGTCGTGTATCAGTCGTGTTGCTGGTGTTGGCCAGGAAGTTACTTATCAGTTTGGGGCTCCCTGTCCTGGCAACACTGCCAGTACTATTAATTGACATAACTACCAACAATACAAGGTACAAGTATATATTTTGCGGTTCCCTTTGAACATTTATACTGTTTCCAGCCAGTGGGATGGTCGCTTCGAATGCGGATAGCGGCCGTGATACGTGTACAGCTCACTATTCTGCGGGAATACTCGTCACTGATCTAACTTGGACGGTAGGAGCCTTGCACATGGTCGCTTCGTTCGATGCCTACTCCTCCGCGACCCCTGGCACCGTAAGGTCCTCCGTGCTGAACTTGGCTGTTTCCATGGCGCCAATGACTACGATGTTCATACGCCTCATCTCCGGAAATGATAAATTCAAACGTTAGAGCATGCATAATCGAGGTAGGTAGCTAGAGCTGGGACGTCATCGATGGTTTGCCAACTTTGTCTATAAGTTTTGTCGATCCACCGTATTTTCCATGATCATGCCTTCGTAATATATGACATTCGAAAGGACCGTACGGTAAGCAGTCATGCCCATGTCCCTCGTGTGTTCGATTGTGGAATTTTGTTTTTTCCACAACGCGAGCAACTCCCTGTTCACCTCGCTTATTTCCGTCACAACGACGAAGGTAGCAAGGCGAAAAGGACCGGGATAAACCTGCGATTTTTATTACTTTAGAGTGAATTCTTTATAACTGTCGTAATCGACATGCACGAAGTAAGTGATACGATTAGCAGTGTGAGTTTCTGTCTCGCCAAGAGTTCCCCGGTCAGGTCCTCGTGGGATTTTTTCATAGATAGTATCGAGGAAGCTGTCGTTCCCGCATGCAAGGGGTTCCTGCATCCCGTGTTGCCACGGGTGAACATCCGCAGGCTCGCTCCACCATCACGAGCACAAACTCATGTACTGCCGAGAAGAACATTAAACCCGAAAGCCAAGGACTGGGATGCCGGAGATTAGTACGATCGTCACGATCGTTGGGTGGGTCGACCAAAAAAAAAGAAGAACCAAAACCGATTGACAAACCAGCACCCGGGTCGTCCTACGAAGAGGCCACTAGACAGCACCAACGAAACCGCGAACCGTGAATAGTTTTTACACGTATCAGTTCTTAGCCGGCTTTACCTGTTATCGCCGGAAAGACAACGCCCGGAAAATGTAGTAGGTTGGAGTGCGACATCGCAGCAGCGGATTGGTGATCAATGACAAACCCCAGAGAGAGTCCTCATCCAATCGCACATATCTGGAATTACCAACGACCATACAAACAGTCCGACGAGAACAGTTTGCCCCTTGTTCGTTCGTTTGCTCCACAACTGGGCAATCAGGAAGATGGCTGACAACAACTACTGTTTCGGGTGTGAGGGTAAGCCGCAGCGGTGGGCATATTGTGCTAGGTGGGTGGGTTGCAACAACCACAGCAGCAACAGCAGCAGCAGCAGCAGGAGCTCACCGACATACCAGGAGTGACGTATACATAATACAATTTATCAACCTGCTTCGGATCAATGGCGCTTCAGTGTCTATCACCCGGGAAACAGCAAAGTAAAACACACTGCCTGTTATTGCCGTCGAGTCCGAGCAAGACGTTCCGCACTGCGGCCATCGGTTAAATTTGCTTCTTTGAGGGTGTAGAGCTTAACAGGTAAAACTCAAACTCGAGCTTACTCCCATGGATATCCGTACCTATTTTCCTACCGAAACCTACTGCTGCTGTAGACAAAAGGAGTACAGAAGCCCATGAAATTTGCAGTATCCCCGCAAGCACCAAGGTTCAAATTTCAGGGGGGTGGGGTGGTCTGTTGGAAAAACCGTTGACATCGTTAAACCACCCATCTCCGACCGCAGCCAGGTACGATACATGTTTTTTCTTTAATCTTATTCCGTCTCTTGTTTGTCAAAAACGTGAAATGCCCTCTTCAGTTTTGCTGGGTATTGTGGTTCTCACCGAACTGTTCTGACTTCACATTTGGACACCTGTTGGTAATTAGCTGTTGTATTTGTTTCGTAATTTATATTTCATTGGCAAATGACGGAGATGTGGGCAAAAATTTGGATATTAAAGGTAGCTGGTGTCAGGTTTGACGCTACAAAATACGCGGCAAACGCTTTATCTAGTCTATACGCAATTGAGTGTGTGTTATATTAAAACGCGGATTACGCAATATATAAGAGTGTTTGCGAAAACAAGGCCAATAATTACTCAACAAATGCACCCAACCGAAAAAATAAGGAATTGTTGCAAAAAATATTTAAGCAAATCCCGAAATAAGGTAACGATTTCGGCAAAAAATCATAAAAGTTAAATCAAGCTACAGAGCCAATCCCATTCGTCAATGTGCAAAGAGCTTCGCCCCGAAGCTCTCCAGTTACACCCTACAGCTTGACGGCAAAGCACAACAAAACGACATGGGGCAGCCACTGCTGCTGCTGCTGCTGCTGCTGCTGCTGCTGTGCGTAGCAATGAGGACACAACACAATAGCCATCGATATTCGAGAGGGAAGCTGGCCGCAACCACGGCCGCGCCGCCGCAGCCGCAGCTGCTGTTGCTGCTGCTGCTATGCTGCTGCTGTGCGTTGTGTGTTCCAAACTGTTTTTTTTTAGCATGTGCTTAACAATGGATGGTGATCGTGAGCACAACAGTTATGAATTTGGGGACACGCAGCAATTATGGGACTGCAGCAGCAACAACAGCACTGCAGCAGCAGCAGCAGCAGCAGCAGCAGCAGCGGCGGCAGCGTCGCCGCCGGCAGCGCGACGGCGGCCCAGCAAAGCACCAGCAGCAGCGGCGGCGGATCCACAACAAGTATACCAGTAGGAGAGACCACCAGGTATTACTGAGGACCTCCACGTTGCTGCTGCTGCTGCTGCTGCTGATGTGCAAAAATGCTTGCCGTGGCGCCGCCGACGCCCTTACCCACACCGCAAGGGCCTATGCTGATGCTGTGCTGCTGATGTTGCTGTTCCTGCTATCCTTCTGCTGTTTTTGCCTCTCCTGTTCTGCGATGCTTCGTAGCAAACCAACAACCCACGACCGGTATATAGTTTTTTCGATATGTACGAGATCTTGCTTTTTTTGTGAGAGATAAAAGGAACTTGGGCATTCGTTCGGCGCAAAAACAGTCAAAACGGTACCTAAGATGAATGTGGCCTTTAAAAAAACTCGAATGAAAAATCGATATAAAATCGTTTTATCGCAAACACTCTAATGGATTTCCGATACTTACCTGATTTTGGCATTCGTTGAGACGTCGCTTTCTTGATTTTAGAGTAGAAGATATACTGTATACCAGGTAAGTTTTACCAACAAACGGTATCGGTTTGCTCAGCCGTGGCGATCACGACCCTAGTCATCTGTTCTTTCAAATCTTCGTAGATTGAAAGCTTTTGGTTGAAAACAGATTTGACTAATAATAGTTGGCCTGAACGGACCATATAATGCACAGAGTACAAACAAGGAGTAAGAGTTATTGGTGATTTGTCATATTCGCGGATTTACCATTTCGAAAGGCAAGCCTTCTACCTGTATCGCAAGGCAATCTCGCCACAAGTGCAGCACCAAATGACCGCGCCATGCGTAAAACGCGAATATTAGACACTGCAGGAGAATGCGAGGTGGTGCACGAAGG
>JAYJME010000258.1:0-27417 GCA_036873775.1 Costaria costata | reverse complement strand
GATGGCTTTCACTCACTCCCTAAGGCACCGACACCTGTCTACGACTCAGGCCGACTGCGGTGGAACCACCACACGGATGGTTTCCGCAAGCGCTGCTGCTGTAGTGACGGTTATGTGCGTGGAGGACGATTATTTGCGAGCCAGCTGAAGCTCGTGCTCGTGAAGATTCACCCATCTTTGGATTTGGAAAAATAAGGAACACTTTCAGGAAAAAACGAAAAAAGCACAAATCGTTAGCGAGGTGCACATTATTTGATGGTCAAGATGACAATATCATCTTCTGTGTGATATTTGGGCTTCGAATGTGTGTCTTTGGTGTTTAGTCGCCCCTCCGGGTTAACAATTCGACACGCAGCATGCCAAGCATGCAGCAGACAGCAAACAGCATATAGCATGCCAAGCATGACGCGGGCTACGATAGGGGTATCAATTGCCGGCAAAAACATTTATGATTGGCCTGGCGTCTTTCATTGCAGAGGAGCCGCCCAATACCTCCTATGATACCCGCACTCATATTGTACTAGGTATCGTTTGAGCTGCATTCGACTCGTGTTTGACAGTATCCGTCGGATCGTTCATCGGGTTGAGCGTACAGTTGTTCCCGAAGACGGTGTCTGGGTGTGAGGTATATATGTAGCCCCTCACGTGAAACGCCACAGAAAACGTTAGGTGCACCCCTACCGTAGCATACCTCCCATACGTAAATACATATATAAATACACATGTAGCTATAGACACTGACGGGCCGGGCCGTCCATCTAGACCAACGAGCCTTCCATTCAGACACACGACACGTCGGTACTCTCTATCACCGGGAGGCATAGTAATCAAGATCCACGATTCACCCAAACGAACGCATGCTTTCCAGTATATGCTCCTATTGGTTTCGCACGATGTGAAGTATGATACTACTGTATCGGTTCTCATTACCCTTTTGCCCCATAATGCTCCTGTTGCAGGCCCTGAAGTCGTAAAAAAGAGACAATACGAACGGACCAAAACGGAGGTCCTTGAAAAATACGGTGGTGGGGAGATATGGCCTCCAGCGGCGGCCTGGGACCTGGGCGAGAAAGCTTCCAACGGCAATTACCTCGAGAGCGACGAAATCGCCGTTAGCCACGGTGTGTGCGGCGACACTCCACAGGTATTACAAGAGTATGATTATACTTTGTAGCATGAATTTGGTCTGATTATACAGTGTTTCTAGTATGATATGGTTATAGTGTGATTACAGTACTATGGATAGTATGGTATGATTAGGGTATTGTATGATGACAGTATGATTCTTCAGTATTACTGCTGGCGTAGTATGATCTGCTGTAATGTGACTAAAGTTATACCAGGTTCTGCGATAGGGGTAGCACGTTTTGGCCATTTGTTTTATGTCTCTTCGTATTGGCCGGGCCCGTTAGCCGAAAAACCACCCAATCTCGTGATTGGTCTACGGCAGATTTCGTCGTATACACCTATTAATAGTTAATAGGCCATGGGGTTGCTCATCGGTTTCGCTTTCAGTTGTTCTGCAAGGGTTAGGTATATATAGGTTAACTTGAGGTATTGAGCCCCTCATGCCTCATGCAAGGAACCCCTCAATAACGAGGCTTACTTACCATACCCCTGCCGTACCATGTGTCGATAGTACAACGTCATCATAGTGCTACCACTGAAGTAGCGGTCGTGGCTTTGCCGTTTCCGGCTTTAGCCCTGCCCCACCAAACACTTCGCCCTATGTTCACTGCGCCCTATGTTTCTCGGCTTCGACCCCGGAGTGTTGCTACGACAGAAGGGCCACGTTGTAGGACCATTATATTGCAACCGACCAGAGACACCCGGAACAGTGGCAAAACGAAACCTACTTTTGTTTTGCAGTTAATCGTGTACGAAGTGTGCCTTAATATTTCTATTTCGAGATTGGCTTCAACCTGGAGTTGTTTGTTACGCCGACCCCAAAAAAACGAAAAGAGAGTTATAGTTCGAGCGAGGTAAGTGAGTCGCTCTCACTCGCCCGAGAGGCTTGGCCTACGCACGCCGCAGCGAAAATTGCTACAACATACCCCCTACTTTCGAGCCAGTCGAGAGAAGAGAAACAGACCGCCGTTTTTAACAGTGTACCCACCCACCCACTGCTGCCGCAGTAGCGTTAGTTGACTATTCTTGAATGAAGACACATGACTTTTCTATTTTTACCCTGCAAACGCTAGCGTTAGGCGGTAGGGCAGCATTTATGTACGGCCTAAATGTGTTCGTGCTTCGCAGTTAGCGAGGTTGGCCGTTTAGTCAGAGCTGGTCGACCTCGGTAGTATTTTCTAGGCAAAACTGTTGCAGGCACGACTCTGTGTAATAGTCTAAATGCTGAAGTTGCAATACTTTTGTTGCCCATTGAGTCAAGGCGTAATTATTGTACAGTTGTACTGTTATTGCAGGCACCTCTTTGCAACAGCCTACACGCTGAACTTCACCAATGCATGCTCTACTCAACCGCCTCGTGTACACGCGCCGACTTTACATTTGACTGATGCATGCAATCCCAAATATTACGTATGCCTCGTACATAGTTGGGTACGGTCGACCTCGGACCCTCATTTTTTTTATTATTCGTGTCCTTGTGGTTTCCAACAAATTAACTCATCGGGTCAAAATTGTAGTACGTTTCTCTTGAGCGTTTTGAGACTGGACGTCATGTTGATGTGAACTTGATCATTGACACAAAACCGGGTCAAAACAACAGAAACGATGGATGTGTTAATCAATGGTTTGCCAAGGCCCGGCGATCATTTTAATAATTTCGACATATTTTGCGTTCGATGCTCCCACTATCAATGTGCTTGCCGCTTGGCATGTAATTCTGTGCTTGGACGAAGAGCGGGGACGACAACCCCATCATCTACTCTACCCCGAACAGCGAGTGGGATGTCCTCGAAACGTACGAGGCTGGATCAGTCATCGACATCGACGTCATCTTCACGAACTACCACTGGGTAAGTCTACCTTCGGTTCCATGATGTCTCGAAACTGGGGTAATTTCGGGTTGGCTTTATCGTCATGCCACGATAAAGCAAAGCTCAATGTTAGGTATTGTGTGAAATACCCAACTACGCGTACCTCTACAAGGTACCTGGTACCAGGTATTCATTTTTTGGCATCTTGTGTGGTCGACGTGTTCGGTGGGAACTTTTACCTTCCCCTATTTATAGATAGCTCGGTTTTACGAAGGCGGGATAATGGTACGGTATTCATCCCGTGGCAATATAATTGTTTTCCCCCCAAGTACAGCATTCACCTGTCAGTTTGTACCATCGTCGTCACGAGCACACGATGTGGGTCGTTTGATAAAAGCAAAGGTCGAATATGCGTGTGTTGCGGAAGTATTCTCTCTCAACCGTTGTTAAAGCTGACCGGGGAAGCAAGGCACATGGGCACGGGTAAATAGGCCCACACATAATCCAGCTCTTGCAGGGTAGGTGGCTGAGCAGCGGCGGGTTCCGGCAACGCCGTAAGGTACATTCATATCGTCCAACCCAAGCGTATGCTGTTTACACTCGGTGCCAAAACGATGCCATATAGCCAGTCTGGTGCATGCGGAGGTATTGTCTGTTTTTTCATCGTGAGCCAATACGCACAACGGCCTTTGCGATTGCCCTCATAATATGCGTTCGGGCCGGGGGGGGGGGGGGTCCTCGGACTTGCGGTAACAAACCGATTACCACTGCTTGTTGCTTGCAAGGCTCGGTGCGTGCTACCAACGTTTGCATAGGCTAGCTTGGGGAGGTCTACCTTACCCCGGAAACCAGTTTTTGAGATTAAAGCAACGTACCACCCGATTGACTACAGGCCGTATCGTAATAGATGTGCTCAATCAAGTAGCATTAAAACGATATGGACTAGTTCCTTAGTGGAGAGCCTCGTCAGGCAGCGCTGTTTCGGCCGTATCAGACAGTCGTCCTCTATCGTACCACGCGTGTTATACACACACGAAAAAAACATTATAAGGTCGAAGATATATTCAAGTCCAGCAATTGTTGCATACTATCGTTAATAGAGCACTGTGCTACTGTACAGGATCGATGCGCCCTGCTTCTGCGAGCCCTCCTGCCAATGACGTTTAGTGCGCTACAGTTTTCGGTTCGAGCAGGCGATGGTGAGGTCGGTAATCGGTATACCGTTTAGACGAGATTTCGACAAATAGGAAGGATTTGTGTCATTCTCAACAACTGTGAGATGAAGAAGATCGGAACCCCGCGGGGGAACTCTCGGCCGTCCCATAGTTAGGCTGTCGTCGCTGTCGAAGCAGAGGTCGGCATGACACGTCTATTTCTACATAAATTATGTTTCTCCCTGGTTGAAAATAAACCGCCTAGAACTGTGGCCTAGTGCGGAACACCACATGTTTCACGATTGGTTTCGAACCAGAGATGCCTAGTGTTCGCGTATGGGTGTACTAGTGTTGGTCAAGTATTACGGGGGACCATAGTAAATGGGACCAAATATTGTTAGCAAAAATAGGGAAATCTATAGGTTTTGGTGCCTACAGTAGGTTCTATTGTGTGTCTACAGTAGGTCCTATTAACTATGGATAAAATATTGTTACGAGTAGCAAAAATAGGAATTATATGGGTTTTTGTGTCTACAGTAGGTCCTATTGTGTCTATAGTAGGTCCTATTAACTATGGCCCCCCGAAATACTAGCAATCATTCCAGTGTGGGGGTGCATCAAGATAGAAAGCCCATCCAACACGTTTGTGCGTCGTACAGCTTGAAAAGCGTTTGGCAAGTTGGGAAAAGACCAGGAGAGAGTGTGTGAAATCTCCGAGGCAGGTTGCCCTAGTAAATCAAATCAGGACAAGGCTTTGTGGTAGTAGTTCCCACCTCCGCGGCACGCGATACGTCACACGATATACTTTGCAATCACACGATACTGTAAATGGCGTGATATCTAACACAATGTGTACCACGTGCTATTGCACAGATTGATTTAGACGATATGTCACACAATATATAACACGATATATCACATTGTTCAGTAAAACAAAAAGAACATCACACGATATATCCCACGATAAATCAAACGATATATCACACGATGTATCACACGATATGTCACACGATAAACCCCACACGAGATATTCCATGATATATAACGCGATATATCACACGCTTCACTAGACCATATGTCGCACGATGTATCAAACGACACATCACACATCACACAAGACATCACACGATATATCACACGGTATATCACACGGTATATCACGCGATATTTCATACGATATATCATACGATACTTCGCACGATATGTTTCATAACATATCACAAGATACGTTATATCACGCCAACACCACACAATACGTTGTATCATTCACGTGATATATCACACGATAAGGAGCTTTCCGATAGGCCGCCGAAATACTTGAAGAAAGTATTGGTGTCAATACAATGTGCAGGGACATATGACCATAAGAACAGGGTTACAGGAACAATGCGCGTTAAACCTCCAAGGCATCGCCTAGATACGTTGTTGCGCATGAGTTGTATTTCGTTCCTGGCAATAAAGACTCCCAACAAGACTACTGGATGGAGAGCGATCTTTGTTTGAGCCCCCCCCCCCAGCGCTTGCGGCAAGCAATGTCTGCCTGGTTGGTGAAAGCACAACGTGCTCCATCTCCGCATGGTAGCGATGCGGGGTCTACTCGCACGGCCATACGACTACGGCCATGCATAATAGCGACTACACTCCTCCCCCGCCCCCATCATGTTTGTCTTGGCAATCCCTTGCAGGGCCACCTAGAGTTTTTCGTCTGCTGCAGCAGTGACATGGCGGATCCAGAGGGGGTTGTGACCCAGAGCTGCTTCAACAAGCATCCGCTGGACCGGGCTGAAGACGATTCGTTCAACAGCCCCGTCGACCCCGACTACCTTGGCCGATACTACATCGACCCTCCTTGCAGGTTTGATTGAAAGCTGAACTGCTGTGGAAACCTTAACCGTAGCCCTAACCCAAACACTTGGAGGGGATCAAAGTCGGCGGGGGTACATCGACTCTACTTGCAGGCTTGATTCTAACCCCAACCTCAACCCTAACGCTAACTCTAGTCATTTCGGGGGCCCTACGTCAGCGGGGGTCTCTCGAGCTGATCCGGCGCGTGTTTCGGTGCGGCACTTACAAAATAACAAAAGAGTCGGCCGAAAGACCAGTTTTCACGAAACAAGCGGTCAGCGGTGTTGCACGAGTATGCTTTTGAAGGCGTGGTGTTGTGCGTAGGACACGGGCAGAGCGGGGGCAAACACTTGATTTAATACGAATTATTTCGTTTGTAGGAGACGATAACTTAAGACACATACTGCACTTGTTTCCGTGTATCATATGAGTACGGCACACAGCCGCTCGTGTGAGGGGCTTAAATTCCGTACTACAGAACGTAGGTCAAACGTTGGGTGCACCGTGCATACCGTGGCCTTGGTCTTCGCAGCAAGACAATGAGTTTTCGGTGTATGCTAATTACTACGCCGCGGTCGGAATGGACGATATGTATATATGCGTACACAGGGTGGGGGGGGTGATGATATGTATTTAATTGATACTACTGTAATTGTTGAAGACACCATTGTGTTCCGTGTTCAAGAGAGGCAATATATGGCGAGCCTCGGAGGTGCAAACTGTGTAATGTATTGGCGTAGTGTGGATTGAGTAACGGGCAAGAACTAAACACAGGTACACCTGGTTCGTTTGGTGTCAAAAACAGGTGCAAGCCGAGGCCAAGAAAAACCACACTCCACGAGCCCTGCCAATAGACAAAACCCAATTGTACCTGCTTACGGCCGACAACGCCCCAGATACACCTGAGTTCGATTACTTCGCTTGGTATTCAACTGGGTTTTGGCATACTGTACTACGGCATCGAGCACAAAATTGACCCGCGTGCTGCTTGAAACACTGCACGAGCATGAACGCCCCGATGGCATACGTTGTACCCCGCTATGGCCGATCGTTGCATTGTACTGTAGTTATACAGTAGTAGACAAGGCCTGGTTATGAAGCAGTTTAATGTCGACAGGTACAGAGGCGTGCTTCCATCGGGGTAGCAGTTTATGATTGAAGCCCTTCGTTTATGGCAGGGCTCTCGAACGACGAACTACCCGACATGGTTGACAGTGCCATTTATGTGTTACGATGTGGTCATGAAATACCGGCAGCCCATCAGGTTCCACTTTCAATATCCCTGAAATAAGTCACATTTTGTGTGCGGTATACAGTTCCTCATGCGAGGCGCCTGAGAAAACAAGTCGTGCACTCCTACCGAAGCACGCCTCCATCATACTCTAGCATACCTCGTACCTTGCAGCTTAACGTTTCGATACTTCGATGGTCTGCCCCGTGACACCGGACTGGTACCTCATACAGGAAAGACGAGACGGACCAGACCAGACCCGTGCTGGAAGGGGTGCTGAACGACGGGCATGTGACACACATGAGATACAAGCTACCCAACATCTCTTGCGACCACGCCGTCCTCCAGATGGCCTACCGTGAGTCGCAACCTTGTACAGTAGATACGAGTATGGACATGATACCATGCTGGACCACCTTTTGCTACTCCAGCATGATATCATGTCTTAGACGACACACCACAGTAACGCTGACGCTGTTGTATTGCAACCACCATAACGGACCACCTGATGCAACTCGTGGACAGGAAACACACCTGAAACTTATTATTGGAGCCGCCGTTGTGGACCCCTTCGGTAGCTCAGCTCTACTGGTTTATGAAATCTGTAGTTATCATGCGCCACACCTGAATATGTCCCGATGTCCCGCCATTTGAACACAGAGGATTGCATCCGCCTTCGCAGAGTATCCACTTCCAGGGCTGGTGCGTGTGTATATAGGGTGATGCAAGTGCGTTGGCTATCCCCGCCGACGAGCTTCTCAATATATCACAGTAGTCGCAAACTGAATTTCAAGGATGAGGGGCAGCCGCCGATCCCCACACTGATGCCTTACGTACAATGTCAGCGTCTCAGGTACTGGTACATGTCACAGTGTTCTGAGACTGAGACCCGCTTTGGTTTGAAGTGCTTCAACCATTTCGATTGAGCCGTAGCGACGTTTCTTGCGTAGACGAGGAGGATACACCTGGGTAGGACACACAGAGTGTTGTGGGGTATTCGAGGCACTCTGGTTGAGACTACTGTGTATGAAGGCATCTCTTGACTACCACACACGGGGTTTCGATGTTTTCACATCCTGGCAGCCATGTAGCCATGCCTTCCGTCTACGTTTCACCAACGTTGGATCAGAAGGTAAACAAAAAGTTGGGACAGCCACTTTGCCGTTTCTGGTTCAGCCTTAAAACATGATCGTCTGCTGCATTTTAACAAACAGGACACATTTTTCGAAAAGGGAAACACAAAAAAATGCCGTGCAGCTGACTGTAAACATTTCAAACCAAACGTTGGATGTCATGTGGTTTACTGTGCGAGGTTTGGCGGGGTATCTAAACATCCAAACGTGTCCGGACGGTATAAGCGGTCGAATTGTTAGATTCCACGGCTTCGGTACCTCCCGTGCTATTGGCCTTGGAACAGGCCATCAATAGGGCTCCCTTTAAACAACCGTAGTATGTTCTGCCAACCCCTCGCTCCATACTATTGGATGTTTCGAAGTAGCTAAACGTTTGATTGTGCTGCGTATGTTTCTCAGCTACGTACACGCGTCCCGGTCCTCGTTTATCACGCAACTGCTACTTTTTTAGACTCCGGCAACGGCTGCAAAAGTCCGGGCTACGACGAGTTCAACCCGACGTCGTGGCCGAGTTCATGCGCTCCCAACAAAGAGGACTGGATCAAGACGGGAAGCGCCGAGTGCCGCAAGCCGGGGGCAAAGTACGGAAACGTCTTCTGGCAGTGCTCCGACATTGCCCTTCGTTCAGGTGAGAGATGATCTCGCAGACTAGGCGTAATGTAGAGGGTTCATACTTGGTGCGTTTAAACCTAGTGCATTGGTGTGTTTCAGCCGACGTCTGCCTCTCCTGGTGAAACCGATTGCGACGGAACCTGTGCCTGAATAACTGCTTTCCGAAGCCACCTGTATACGTTCCCCAGAAAATCTTTAGTTTTCGACCATGGGCCAACCCTTGAAGGGAACTACAGCAACACACCCCGTTTACGCTTCGCCTGCTCAATACCAGTCCGCGCTACCTTTAGTGCTAATACTTCGAAGTAGGTTCTCCCAGGGCATTGGTATTGTGACCAGGTATTCAACGTTGCCCTCAACACCACATTGTAGCGTCACGTTACGTACTGACATATACATTAGGTTTGTGTCAAGGTTTTTGCTACCGTTGGGGGGTCTGTTCTAGGGCCTTGATTTTCAATTTGCGGGCCAGTCGCCCGAGTGACTCCTCTATTTGTTTACGGGTATGACCTTTTTATGGATTTTGGTTTTCTGATTCGCACCTCCAAAGAATTCGTTTTAGGCTGTGGCAACAACATATTTTGCATGTTAAGAGTTTGGGTGAAGCACAGCGCCATTATTCCGAATGGCCTAACCGCGGTAGTCCAAACGAGAGTATACCTCCTATCAATGAACTTGTCTCAAGCGCATCAGCCTCGAACTTAACCTTTGCCACTTTGTTTTTACCCATGCTCTTTTTGTCCCACCGTTTCCGCTATGGCTTCTCACGGCGCAAGCAGATCCGTCTGTGCAACCCCCACCCAAGGTACCGGAGCCCCCTTCGCCGACGCCGCAGGACAATCAGATTACTGCCCCTCCGTCGACAGAAGGAGATCAGGGTAGTGACGCCACGATCACACCTACGGCTGCTCCGGTCATGCTCGTAGCCCCAACTCCAGATCCAGTGACTCCGACCCCAGAGCCTGTAGCTCCGACTCCGGAGCCCGTGACTCCGACTCCAGAGCCTGTGACTCCGACTCCCGAGCCTGTGACTCCCACTCCAGAGCCTGTCACTCCAACTCCAGAGCCTGTGACTCCTGCTCTAGAGACTGCGACTCCAACTCCAGCGCCTGTCACTCCGACTCCAGCGCCTGAGACTCCGACTCCGGAACCTGTGACGCCAACTCCAGAGCCCGCTACTCCGACTCCAGAGCCTGTGACTCCGGCTCCACAGCCTGCGACTCCGACTCCACAGCCCGTAACCCCGATTCCAGACCCCGTGACTCCGTCGACTGACGACCTTGGCGAGGACTGTTCGAACCCAACTACGCCCACTCCAGAGCCTGTGACACCGACGCCAAAGCCTGTTTCTCCGACTCCACAGCCCGTCGTTCCGACTTCGCAGCCGGCAACTGCCACTCCAAACCCAGTTACACCGACTCCGGAACCAGAAACGCCGACTCCAGAGCCCGTCACCGCGACTCCAGAGCCGTCAACTCCCACTGCAAAACCAGTAACTCCGACGCCGGAGCCTGTGACTCCCACCCCGGAGCCCGTCACTCCCACTCCACAGCCCGTGGTTCCAATTCTGGAGCCTGTGACCCGGACTCCATACCCCGTAACTCCGACTCGAATCAACCAAGGTAGCGACTCGACGCCGAAGCCTGCGACTCCGGCTCCGGAGCCTGTGACTCCTACTCCGAAGCCTGTCACTCCGACGCCGAAACCTGTGACTCCCAGTCCAAAGCCTGTGACTCCTTCTTCCGAGCCCGTGACTCGGACGTCTAAGCCAGTGACTTCGAACAAGCCTGCTACCCCTTCACCGGGTATTACTCCGGCGCCGATCCTGGGTGCTACCCCGAAACCTACGACTGGAGGAAGCAAGGGATCACCAACCCCGGGAGAAGAATGCGTGAACCCAGCGGAGCCTTATGAGCAGGTGCGAGAAATGATCGAACATCGACTTCCTGCTGCGGCAGGGGGGTCATTGTTGACTCCTTTGGTTTTACCGCTGATCAGACCGACCACTACAGTACCCTATTACAGTACCCTACTACAGTACCCTATTTGTTTGTAGCCTTATGCGTGTATGTCTCTTGGTTTCCCGATATGCATCAAAACCGCCAGATCGTTAATTGCGGGCTTCAGCAACGAATGGTTGAGGGACCCAACTGATGTAGTGTAAACTGTAAAGGGGGGTAGCCCAACAAAATTCGTTGATTGCGCAGCATGGCACACGCGCACCTCGACAACAATATTATAGTTCGTCGATCGACAGCCGTGAACACAAACGGCATGTGTTCCTATTGTTCAACCTTCAAATTAAAAGGTCATCACGTGTGAACATGTACATATATTGGCACCTTGAAACACGGTCGAGACTATCGGGTTGGGGGTGTTGAGTTCGGAGCCTTTTTTGTTTTGCTCCCAACCAGCCTTAACGCGTGCATCACCACTATATGTCGTGTACTACAGTAACTCCATTTGTTCGCTTGATGCGTTTTACCGTGGCTAGCGAGTATTGTACAGTACCAAGGAGTGCAACAGCAGGGGTATATTTATACTGTAGCACGGTTTGGTCAAACAGTCACTGGGAAGTGATGGCCAAAGTGTCACTGGGAAGATTGTACCCAATATTATATCGTGGACTGCCATTGATATTGTTTCGGTATCATTCGTTACATTCCTAGGCAATGAATTCTTCATCGAGATGCACCATCTATTTCCCTCTCAAAGTCAGTTGTTGGCCGAGGTATTATGCCAACGTAAGCACCTCCCGAAACATTTGGTGCTTCGTATCATCACACTTAGACCATTATACCCCTACTATTTCGTGCCATGCGCCTGTCACGGACGTGTGCGCGATTTGCTTGAGATAACTATACTGTTCCCACCCTCCGCATTCCAACCATTGCTTGTCGCCGGCCGGCCTCTTGCTCTCTACCCGTGTCTTTAAAGTGCGGTGGAGCTGGATGGTTCGGATCCACTTGCTGTCTCGAAGGGTACGAGTGTGTCGACGTGGAGGCCTGCTATTCCCAGGTACTGTTTAGCTTTCCTTGCCACGAGAAGAACGTTTGGCCACCCGAAAAAACATTGCTACAGTACGTGCTGTGTTGGTTTGACTGGCACGAGCAATACGGTAGCCACCCACACCCTTCCTGGGTGCTGTTGGGGTTTGACCTCACCGGTACGGGGTATACGGTAGCCACTCATCAACCACGGTGCCCTGCGCCCGAAAGAGACAACGGAACGTTGACGTGAAACCTTTAGTTTCGCAAGATCCAATTGCATATCTTGTCGCAAGCAGAATCCCATGGGTGTCCCTTTGATGATCTCGGAACGTGACGACCAGCTTCGATTTCCAATCGATCAAAAAACGAATGAAAAACCATCATCACACACTCGATTGTAATGTTTGAAGCACTGTCACCATGTCCATCGTAGTAAAACCGTCGTTATCTTCTGCCAACAGGTAGCTAAATCTTGAGTACGATGATAAAGGAATAAAGTAGAGGTGTTGTTTCCAGTAACTATGCATTCAGTACGCTGATAACACAATGAACTAAAGGCGTTGTTTACAGTAGGTATCGACGATATCAACGGTCAATCCCGGGGAAGGCATTCCTACTTTTCCCCATCAGTGTCGCTGCAGATACCATACACATACCACCCACGTGTTAGTTCACGAAAGTCTCACAAATGCCGTTAGAAAAGGGCTGTATTCGTTACCCCTAATCCTGACAGCGTAACACAATGATGTCGGTACGTAAACCCGGCAACGAGCCACCAATGGTATGGGTACAGTGTCGAGTAGACCAATAAACTAAACACGTTCAATATAGCTGTCGCCGTGCCGCTGTCGACCGTCATACCCCCAATGCCTCTTGCTTTCTTTCAGTGTCGTCCTGCAGTGTGCGCCGACGAATGGGAGCAGTGTGGCGGCTCTAGCGCGTGCGAACCCTGGATGGGGCCTACATGTTGCAAGCCTGGTTCACAGTGTGTGGAGAAATCCAAGGTGCGGTGGCGTCACCGTTGCTGTCTAATGACAGTGCGCGACCTCCACGTGTGTTTTGTCAAGCAAGTGTTCGGTAGAGCCCCAGACGGACTGGTACGCCACCGGACTGAAATCGACGACTTGCCGGCTATGAAAAAGCGGACTACGTTCTTGGCCGATACATCAGTTTGCGAGTAGCGGTTCGTTTTTTGTCAGCACCGTTAATTTACAGCGGATCACTCTTCGTCGACTTTGACCCTTTATTTCCCCCACGAAACGTACGACGGGGAAACACGATACACGTGGACATAATTCGAACACGAACAATTCTGATGCTACGGTAGTATTGCATTATACCCCCATTTTCCCTGCCGCGTTAGGGCCATTCGGGCGAGTAATGCGTGTCACGTATCCTAAACACGATGCGTGTTTTGTTCTCGTACCAACAATCCCCTGGCGGTGCTTATCGCGAAGGAAAATAGTGCACAATCTGCACGCTGCAATATTGAGTAGGTAGTCGCTCTTCCGAGTGGCTCTGATTGGCTGAATCTTCCGAGTGGCTCTGATTGGCTGAATCTTCCGAGTGGCTCTGGTTGGCTGAATCTTCCGAGTGGCTCTGATTGGCTGAATCTTCCGAGTGGCGTTGATTCGCTGAACCAAACGGACCTAAGAGTGCCTCCCCCCTACCGTAGCACCAGCCAAAAGGAACAAAAAGGAAACAATTGCTGCGATTTTGATTGTTGCCGTTCTCAGCTTGGTGTTTCAAAGGCATTCCATTCAGAGTGGCTAACTTCATGCAATTTATTTGGGGCCCTGGTTCTGGGAAAGTCAGTTGCGGGGGATTGTTTTGTTTGTTTGTTTCTTACTGTTACCGACAGAGATGAAATCACCGTTCTGTTGACCACCTCAGCTTCCGATGTTGTCTTCTTACCTCTTTGTCCTGGATCCTTTCCCTTCCCCGCTTCACGTGTTCGGATGCAATCGTTGTCGCTTGCACCAGGGCTGGTCGCATTGCGAGCCCGACGGTCACCGCAGTTGCGGCGTGTGACGTATTCAAGCGAGACCAAGCCTGACCTTGACCAAGGCAGACCTTCTATTGATGATATCAATCTGAGCTGGTCGGTGGCATGTCTCCATTATATTATAGTGGGTACGTTTATTCGGTTATCATCCGGGTGCATTTTCGTGGCTCTGTTGCTGCCACCCTCAAAGCCACAGCATCCATGAGACTTACACTCTCGTACACCTGCACCGGAGTGTTTGGGGTGCGGGCTTGTGGGGATTTGATTTGGACTGTGTTTACGGTAAAACAAATATTAGGGTGGGCTTCGGTATAAGTGCACCGATGAAACATAATTCTTACACTTACCCCAGAAATAAAGAGAGAGAGAGAGGATTTTCGACGTCGAATCGGAGGGGGTTCGCTGCTAGCGATGCCAGGTCACGATTCGATCGAGGTTTCACACAACACCGCTCGATGCCAAGTCAAGGCTGTATCCTTCATCCGGTATACTTCAGGGAATTGATGCATATAAACAAAATCTGAGTTTGATGGCGGCTGTCGCGGTGAATGCCCCAAACAAATGTCGTTATATCCTGCGCTGCACACGGGACATTAATACCCTACAGGTGCGGCTGTGAAAGATGTGTAGATGATCTTGTAGTGAAGAGATCAGTGTGTACGAGGCATCACCGGCACGTGGAATAGCCTTCCGTGATTCGTGCGTATGTGGGCGAGCCGTCTCAATGGTGTTGGTATGAACACGCATTATATATCTGTAAACCCTAAGACGCTCTTATTTCAGTGTACTCATCTCCAGCATGTGCACCAGCAGTAAAGGGTTTAGCAGGGTAAATACTTAAGTTGCGCCACTGTTCAATTGACCCATTGACTGCAAGTAATCGTATCAAATACTAAGAAGGCCAATGAAAGAGCCCATCCAAAAGACCAGGTTTTGAAAAGGTTTGTTTTCCAGGTAACGCTCGGTAGAGTTTGCAGAGTGCATAGAGCTCGAGTAGATGTGTCTATATTTTCCCCAGCAGCCAATTAATGCATGTCAGTTGCTAAAACACGTTACAACTTAAGGTCGCTTTCTCTGGCGTATTTTACCCGTCGTTTTACAACCTCGACCACAAACTTAACTGCAGCACCACCAGATGACATAATGTAGATGCCAATCATCAAATATATATCAATAGTGCGAACTGCAAATAAACGCAGCGAACGCACATAGGGTACATAAAATACTTCGGCACCTCGGCCAGGCCTGACCCGCCAAGTGTCTCTTAGAACCTAGGCCCCGACAGTTGTCGCCCCAATAAAAAGCAGAAACCTGAGGTAGTGCCTGAAGCAATTTTCAGTATGTGCGAAGTAGTTTATTTAAAATAAAAATTAAATGGGTATACGAGACGCCCCCTCGACAGGTCAAAACCACACGACGAGAAAGGAAGCCGATTTTTCTTCGGACTCCCACCGACGACTCGGGTTTCCATCGCCCCTGTCGGTGGATTTCGAACTTGGAACTGCAGCAGTACATGCAATACGTCGAAAGCGCCGGCATGGAGAGAAAATCAGACAATCCCAGCGTATTCGTAGGGCTACGTCAAACCGGAAAGGGGTCTAGAATCGCCACGTCCTCAAGTAACCCTCCCCTCCTCACCCCTGCGAATTGCACTGTACGAAATATACGTGTCGGGCTCCCGACCAACTCGGTCTACCGGCCAGCACTTGGCCTCGTCACGGCCATGATAAGTTTCTCGCACTCGTTTAAAGCACGATTAGGGTGAGGGTTAGGCCTAAATGGACGAAGCCTGTCGAAGGCAAACGAAACTCCACCAACAAGAGAAACGCGCGTGCAACGTTCCTTCGCAAGGTCGAAAATGCATTATAGATGTGGCCGATAAGCCCCCCCTACGGCTCCTGCCTCCCTTCTAGCCAAACACGTTCAACGTTCTACCTTGTAAACCACACAAAGCCTTGCCCCCGTGATTGTGAAAGCGTTCCCCAAGCTGCTGGGGGTAGTGTGGTAGGCATTCCGCCCTATTCCGATAGTCCCCGCGCCCCCAACAGCCTCCTATCCAAGTTCGAAATGGGCTGGGAGCCCCTAGGCCAAGCAATGGCGGCGGGTGGAGGGGTTACTTGCTTTCGCTGATGTTTTCTACACGATGAGGCATTCACCCCACCCAAGCACCAACGTTGGGGAAACAATTTACCCCGAGTTCAAAGCCAAAATCCAGTTTGCTATGCTCGACACCAATAGTATTGTAAAACACACATGACACACCAGTACGTTGGGCAGGTTATCAGGTGACGAGCCCCGCCAATCAGAACGTTGTGGGTCCTAACCGTACCCCTACCCTACCTCCTACGGTAGCGTGTTTGGCGCCCCGTAAATTCCCAAAAATAGGGCGAACGTTTCAATGATTTATTCGCCAATACATTTCCTCCTTGTCAAGGTGCCCCATGGACTCCGCAGGAACCCATGGTATCCAATTTGGTCGAGGCGTTCTTCAACGGTGTGCGCTCCGCCCTCGCATTCGACTGATGCCCTGGTTTTGTCGTCTGCGTAATTAGCTGCCTCGACATGATCTTCGTGTCCGCCCTATTGTCCACGTCGCGCTGAAAGGGTTCTCTCCGCCACCGCCACGTAGGCCTGCAGCCACTCGGGAAGTAGGCGCCTTCTCGTTTGGCTCCCCCTACAATAAGGGTATGCCGTACTTGCTGAAGGTCGGAGGTCGTATCCACACTAGCTCCAAGGGTGAGGTGGTTCGTTGGTTCGTTGGTTCGTTGGGTCACGTCGAAACGCGTGCTGACACGCGAGCGTGGGAACAACACAATTGAGATGAAGATTTCCATAAGGGACATGTTAAAAAGCCGATACAATGAGTATAAATCAAATGAAACGCTCGGGCCTGTATTCCTCGATAGGTTTTCTTAGCGAGAACCAAATACACGACACATGCAAAACGCCCCCACGCAAGGTTTATAAATCGCGTTACCGTGCCATAACTCGAGCGCATACCGTAGTTAGCAACCCTAAATGAGAACACACGGCGAGTACACACGATCGTGGTTGTCAGGGACGGCGATATAAATTTCGTGCACGCTGTTGGCTGGGTACAAAAGGTAGACGCGACCGAAACATCAACTGAGACGGCCTCAAGCTACGGAGGGGGCCTCCATCATGTAGCTCTCATGGGATGGGCATATCAATGGTTGTCTCGTAGGAATGCCAAATATGTCTAACCGCGACGACGTAGGCGTTTGGTTTGGGTTGTGCATCGATTATCGCAACGTTCAAGGTATCCGGTTGGCGTTCGTTGGAAACACCGCGGTTGACGCTTAAACCGCCCCCCGTGTCGTCCATGATATATGCTCACAGGCTTTCGTTGGCGTTAGACGCTTATCGTCAAAACAAATTGGACGAAACATAGGGCGCCGGGGTATCTCCGCAACAAAGGACATGGAAGGTCCGAGGCCAGTACAACCACGGGCCTCGGCCATATACGAACCATTGTGTACACGATATCCTACCTCTAACTGACTTCTTGACAAAACACATTCGCAGTCGTGGCCTCTATAACACTGACCTACGGCCAGATAACGCATGTTGTTTGCCACTTCTTCCCGATAGGTGCAACACGTTCAGTATGCAGTGATGTCCACACCATACCTAATTTTGACTCCTCATGCACGTAGACGGCAACCGAATGTACCCCTAACACGCAGCATCAAAGACATGTGCGTCGGTTCTCTTGCCGACTGGAAAACGTATGCAGGTCACATCGGTTCTATTTATCCCTGGGCAAGCACGCCATACCAAGCAGGAAAACGGTTGGACACGGCACCCCACCACGGTGGCTAATACACCGCTCGTAAGCGCAAGGCACGTCACGTAGCACTTGCACGCTCACAACACCAAGCACCTTAGTCTTAATCGAAGAGTCTTAGGGCTAGAGCTTCTACTTACCCCTGTCATGCTTTTAATACCGCCGAGCTTCCCTAGACAGCAGTCTTCGAGATAGTGAAGTAGTCGAGGTTGAAGGATTTAGACACCACGCACAGCCAAACTTGAGTCTCGCGCGCGCGGAGGCCACCGGTGCCGTTGCCGGACCTGTGCAGGTAGTGAACATGCGATGAGGTATTGATCATCGAAACATGGCGAGACGACGCTTAGTCGGAGCAGCGTTCGGTCGTGTAATTGTGTAAGGCATATACACCACCCTGCGGAGGACTAAGCTCTGTGTTTTGCGGTTCCTGTCCCAGCTCCTCTGGGAAGCTGCTTCCGGTCATTGTTCACAAGCGTGAAAGACCAATAACTCTGGAGGGGAAGCATACCTAAACTCGACGTATGATATGAGTTTCACGGTGTCCAAATAATTGCAAAATCATGTGAGGCGATGCAGGCCTCATTCGGTGTTCGAGTGAAGGCCACCCTCCCAACAAATTGTCGAGGGTACCGCAGCACGAACTCATTTCAGCGTTGTCGGTCGAAGATCGTCAGTCCGGTTTCGTTCGTCTAAAGGTTAGTGCGCACGGCCTATTTCGAGCTCCAGCAGCGGCAGGTCCTATTCAGCAACACGTGGCCGTGTCACCGGACAATTTGTAACTTCAGCTCCGACCCCACCTCGAACGACCCGGAACCAAGGAACATTCCTAAAATATAACTGATAGTAGCGCCGACCGATTACTCACACGGCCAAGTTCTCGTAGCGAACATGTCCTCCCGTAGCGGGGACCCGAACTAGGCCGCTCAGGTCGGCCGTGTAGTCGTCGCAACCAGTGCCACCGGCGACGACGCGGAACGAGCCAAGGCCATCAGCGGAAGCAACCCTGAAGTTGAAGAAAACATTGTCAACTGCGAGAGAGCGAGGGCAAGGCGGAGAACCGTTGTTACACAAAACAAATTAGTTCACCGTCGGGCGCTCAATCGCATGCTGAGTTGATGTCACACTTAGTACTACTACACTGATCACACAGCCCGGCAGAATGCACCCGACAGAACATCCAAGAACACATGTACGCTCAGCACCTGCGGCGATACGCACGCCCCGCAGCGCGTGTTACCAAGTTGACATGTAGAAACAACGACACGTGCCACGATGATCCAGGTTGCAAGGTTTGGCGGGAACGTTTTATGGATGACGGTGCTCCTTAGCGCACAATCGTCCGAATTCCGATATTTGTTTTGCAAGACTTTTAGTTGAACACCTATTAAGATAGGCCATGGACTTGTTCATCGGGTGGTAGCACTTGTATTTTTCCCAAAATCAGTTTTTGGGAAAGGTATGGAGCTCCCCAAGCGAGGAGCCTCAGAAAACAACATCATGGAACAACACCTCTATCGTAGCATGCGTCCAGCATTATCTAGAAATTGGTATATTAAGGAGGGAGTCGTTTGTCAAGAAGAGTTGATGTCACGGACTAAAACGAGCACCACTCGCGCATGAAGCACGGTTCTCTGACGCAAGCCGTTACTTCGTGTCTCTCACTCGTTTTGGTTACGTCCAAGGTGTACCGCAGGTATTCGCCGGCAGCGACGTAGCCGATGTTGAAACCGCCGTCGTCCATAGCGTTGATATCCACGTCTTCGTCCGGTCGGAACGCCTGTAATCGCGAGTCGAAAACCGGCCAAACATCGGTCCGCCGTGTACGTGAGCATGATGGACGCAGACAGAAAACATCCTTGCTTCATCATGTCGATATGGTTAGGGTTAGAGTCCTGAAAGCCTGTCCCTGTCGTTAGGCCGCTGCCTCTAGCGGTCGTGTAGCTAAAGAGAAAGAATGATAAGGAACTGCGTACCCCATGATGGATGGGGGCCTTGCAGCAACTCGATGCGAAGCATGTGCAATTCAATGGCACCGAGAATGTGCATCAGACCTCTGGCGCATGACCTCTCAACTGTTTCCAACATTGCAAGGCGATCCTCTCCCACCGATCTCGTACGTGGGAAACATCCGTGCCATTTATTCTCCCTGCAAGCCCGTTAATCCATCGGGCAGACCGTTGCACACGGTACTCCACCGCCACGCTGGTGTTCAATGGGTTTGTAGACGCGATACTAGACACTTAGCACCTCTTCCTATCCACAATAAACCACACACGTTCACTTACCCCCTTCTTGTTTTCTTCCGTGGTGTCGGAGTATCCCACTCCTTCGCCACCCGTGTCGAACTCCTCCGCCTGAACAAGGCCGGGAACGATCGCAGCGACACCTTCGAAGGGTTCGCCTTCCTCAACAGTCGGTGCCGGAGTAAGTGCAGGAGATGGGCCCGGTGTCGTGGTGGCGGTTTCAGCGATAGTGAAGTAGTCGATGTTGAAGGACTTGGATACGACGCACAGCCAAATGATGGTCTCTTGAGCGCCGAGGCCACCGGTACCGTTACCAGACCTGCGCCGGCGTTCAATTCGCAACGAGCGGTTTGACACACCAATGTGCGTGGGAAGGGAAGTGGGACATAGCGTGGTTGGCGACTGGTGCAGTCGGGTGCGCGTAAGAAATACACGACACCTTGCGTGAGCGTTGCGTCTGTCTTTAACGTTCTGTTCCCAACGAAGCTGTCGATGAGGGTTTTGTCTCAATATTCGCCAGCACGTGGCCACAATTCTCTCGGAGAACAAATAATATGTCAACTCAGTGTATGCAACTCCTGCCCCAATGGTATAAATCAATGACATATTAAATAAATATAAAACGAGCGAGTGCGTCAACCCGCATTTTGTAGTATGCACGCTCGCAAACTGGACAATTTCGCTTGGGCGAGGTTGGTTGAAACACATCGGCAGGGGCCGTTTTCTCCCTTACTACGGTACATGATAACCGCAGACAGCGTTTCTGCCTAGGTGAGAGCTCGAGCAAACCGAAAGTTGTTAGCACCACCGCACGACGTAACCACCGTAAAATCGTGCTCGGCTTGAACACACCGTGCGACCGCGGTCGGGTATTGGTCGCGCCTGTTACTCACACTGCCAAATCTTTGTAGCGATTGTTTCCTCCAGTGCGCGGCACCGAAACTAGGCCGCTGAGATCAGTCGTGTAGTCGTCGCACCCAGTACCACCGGACACGACGCGGAATGTGCCACGGCCATAGGCCGAAGCCACCCTGAAATTGAAGAAAACGTTGTCGACTGCGAGAGAGGGAAGAGCGGAGAGGTCTTGGATGAGCATTTGTGTCGTTCCTCGTTGGGCGCCTGATCGTCTCAATATTTAAGCTCATGCTGGGCGCTAACCCCGATGAAGCTCGTGTCACGCATAGGACAGGCACGAACAAACGCCATTCGTCCTCGATAGGCATGGTGATACACATCTGCCTTGGCACGTGTTTGGCGAATCGGCACAAAGTAACGGTAGTAACCGACTATGCTTCTGCCTTAGCTACAATCGCGACATTATACTCCACGTGATGTTCATGAGGTTGGATGCGTGCTACGATAGAGGTTGCACTTTTTGTCTTTGCTGTTTCTGAATATCGGGGCTCCTTAACCCCTTTAGAACTGGAAAACAGTATACCACACTATTCCCAAGTAGGTTTTTCCCCAAAAACCGTTTCCAGCTCTAAAGGGGTTAACACAAACTCGTCGGGGTGTCATTCTTGATTAGCAATCTGATTTGTGATAATATCTAGTGCATGGGTTTGTTCATCGGACCGCACTTCTAGTAGTAGTCTCAAAAACAGTTTTTTGAGTGTGCTATGGAGCTTCTAAAGTGAAGAGCCTCAGAATAACAATCATGCACCTCTATCGTAGCATGGGTAGTTGACAGACACGTGAACGACTCCTAACGAAAAACGATTCAGTACAGCGATTACTTCACTCAATCGCACGCCTTTCGATTCGGGCCTCTCACTCTCTTTGGTGACGTCGACGGTGTATCGAAGGTATTATCCAGCAACGACGTAGCCGACGTAGTAACTCCCGTCTTTCATAGTGCCGATGTCCACGTCTTCGTCGGGCCGGAATGCCTGTCAACTCGTACCAGAACCGGTCAAACATCGGGTTGCCGTGCATGTGAGCTTCGGAAACACAGGCCCTGGTGTTCCTTCGCCATGTTGGTTTGCTCTATAAGCGGGTGACGGGTCCACCAATCGTTAGTCACCGCATGTACAGTCCTCGGCCGACGTGCTGAGAGAGAAATAGGTTCTGCAATCGAGGGGGGACCGACCGGAAGCCACGTATGCGACTCAACGATAGCGTGGAGCGCAACCAGATTAGGGGCATAATCTGACGACTGTGTCCAACGTTTCGTGGGCGTTGCTATCAAATTGAATAGCGTGTGGGTACCACTGGATTGGTGACCAGAACGAGCGCCCCTCACCCAGCAGGCAGATGGTGGCGCACGAACCTTCAACCTCGTTGTCCCTCTAGTGAGATTGTAGAGGCAACCCTAAGACTCGTACTATGTACCTGCGCCTTCGCACGACAAGCACCACCTGTTACTTACCCCCTTCTTGTTTCCATCTGAGGAGTCCGAGTATCCCACGCCTTCACCACCCACGTCGAACTCCTCCGCCTGAACGGTACCAGGCACTGTTACAGGGACACCTCCGAAGGGGCCGCCTTCCTCAACAGAGCTCGAAGCGGTCTTCGAAATTGTGAAGTAGTCGACGTTGAAAGCTTTAGACACCACGCACAGCCAAATCTCGGTCTCGCGAGCGCGGAGGCCACCGGTGCCGTGTCCAGACCTGTGGCGGTGGTGAACAAGGGAAGACGATGTCGACGGCAAAGAGTGCAAGCAACAGGGTGGGACTTGGCGAAATCGGAGACGGGTTCCGCTGCATGAGTATGGGGCTTTCACGACATCATGAATGAAGGACGCTGCTTCTGCTCCTCTCGTAGTTCGCCAGCATGTGAGCAACATACCCTGGAAACGGTGTCTCGTTCAGCCCGATGACTGCGTTGGAACCACGACGGAAAAAAGCATTCAAAACATAAATGGAGGAGAGAAAATCTCAACAATAATGTAATAGACGGCAACCTGGATAGTACAACGAAGAAGACGATTTTTAAATTTTCTTTAGCGCCGACAGGGGAAGCACGTTCGTGCTGTGGAACACATCGACCTTGCTACACCAGCGTTACAAGCACTGTGTATATCGCTCACGGTTGGATCAGAGCTCGCCACCGCAGTTACCGATCACCACCCGACGACGATACGGCAGCTTATCGCGAATGGCTAGAATACATTGCGAAACCGAGTTGAACACCGGAGGGCGGTTTCGTAGCTAGCTATGGAAAGCGTCGAGATCACTTACACTGCCAAATCTTTGTAGCGATTGTTTCCTCCAGTGCGCGGCACCGAAACAAGACCGCTGAGATCGGTCGTGTAGTCGTCGCACCCGGTACCACCGGAAACGACGCGGAACGAGCCAAGGCCATCCCTGGAACCCACTCTGAAGTTGAAGATAACATCGTCGACTGCGAGGGAGGGAAGGGTGGAGAAGGTTCGGATGAACACAGTTATCGTTCAAACCCAAAACAAACAAAACCCACCACGCATGGAACAAAAACAAACACATGCTAGACAGGCTCAACGGTTGGCAGCCACGTCGGATAGTACAACCTGGGAATATCGTTACCGTAGCTACGGTCGACTCGTTTGCCGCTTGATTTTCGTACCATAAACAAACGAGTGCACCACTCGCTCAGCAATCGCTTGTTGGCTTTCGGTGAATAGTTGAGGCGAGCAACCGCAGGAAAAGCGTAAGCAACAACTACACTGTAGGGCAAGCCTGTCTTGACGTGTCTCGTACTTTGTTCGGTGACGTCCAAGGTGTATCGCAGATATTCGCCAGGCGTGAGGTAGCCGACGTTGTAACCACCGGTGTCCGTGCCGCCTTGGGCCGAGTCTTGGTTCAGGTAATTGATGTCTACGCCTTCGTCCGGCCGGAATATCTGTCAACCCGTACAAGAAGCGGTCGAAGATCGGGTTGCCATCTATGTGAGCACCGGAAAACCAAGCCCCTGCGTGGATTCAGCGTGTCAATTCCCGCAGCATTTGGTACTGACACCCCCGGTTGATAGCAATGTTCTCTGCTTGCGCGAGGAGATCGAAGTGGCCTACCCCTTGATGGGGGGGGAACCAACCGGAAGTCGCTACTAAGCATGGATTACTCAACAGCGACGCATTGGGCAACATACGCTGGACACATAGCACCATCAAACACGTTTACCATGGTGTCGAGGTGGACGTGAAACAAAGACATACGGGGGTGTATTCGTGTGCAGTATTCCACCGAACCAGCTTCCCACCAGACAGACAGATAGCTAGTGGCACACGAACCTCCACCACCGTGGTACATAGAGGCATCGGAGATGCAATACTCAACAGCTAGAACGTGCGAGGTTCCTCCACGACCATCATCTGCTTCCACTTACCCCAGGTATGTTTCTCTTCGTTGAGTCTGAGTAGCCCACGCCTTCTCCACCCGTGTCGAACTCCTCCGCCTGAACAAGGCCGGGAACCACTGCAGGGATACCTCCGTAGGCACCTCCTTCCTCAACGGGTGTGGTGGGAGCAATTGGGATGGTGGCGGTGTCCGAAATAGTGAAATGATCGATGTTGAAGGACTTTGACTCGATACACAGCCAAATTAGGGTGTCTTGGTCGCTGAGGCCACCGGTACCATTTCCGTTCCTGTGGGAGAAGTGAAGATGCACCGAGAAGTTCGACAGAAAACAGGTTGCATGAAAGTGGTTGAGACTTGGTTAAAGTGGCTTAGGCTTCAACCTCATTCATTCCCGGTCGAACCAACAGCTAGGGAGTGGGATGGGTCTCTTTAGAGTGCATTTCCCAACGCCACCGGGGGTATACTCCCAAGCATAGTCCCCCCGCATCCAAATAACATACTCCTGTGTTCCAACCCCCGTGTGTTGAACGTAATTCACTGCACGGGTACTAATGAATGGCAAGGCAAACCACAACGCGTAGACGTCAGTTAAGCAGTATTCTGATGAATTGTGCGCCCTTGCGAACCTACCATCGTGGGTAACGCACAACCTAATTTCGGCGCCGCGGCTCGAAGCCCACCAGTGCGGGACTCGTTCCTCGAACTGCGCGAACAATATGGAGAGCATGCATGACTAGACCAGAGCTCGAACGGCCGCATATCTGGGGCGACGGCATTCCCGGACAACCGAGATCGTCTAGAACACACCCTTAAACACCCGGGATAACATGACATGGCCGATGTATGTTAGCGTCGACGACTCACACTATCAACTCTTGGTAGCGCACGTTTCCTCCGGTCGACGGCACCTCCACTAGGCCGCTGAGATCGGTCGTGTAGTCGTCGCACCCAGTACCACCCGAAACGACGCGGAACGAGCCAAGGCCGTCGGAAGAAGCCACCCTGAAATTGAAGAATACATCATCGACTGCGAAAGGCGACAGGGTAGAGAAGGATTCAACGAACGTTGGCCCGCCCTGTGTCAATATTGAGCTCAAACCGGACGTATAACCTCTATGAAGACCACGCCACGCACGAAACGGTCAAATAAAGGTAATGTGATAGGCATGTGCCATAGCCCTGGTTTGTCATACATCATACATCATGCATATACATACGAAGTATATATTTGAACTGTAGTAGCTGTGAAAGCTGTTAGTATAGTAGCGTAGTAGCTGTGATCGAGTCGTATGTCACGCGGTGTTCGTGTTATCGACGGAAACGAGCACCCTTCGTGCAGGTAATCCATGTACGGGAAACGAATACACCTTTTACTTCAAGCTACAGTTTGCTTCCTTCGCACTCTCGCAGCACTTACTTGTTTTGGTTACGTCGACGGTGTATCGCAGGTATTCGCCGGCAGCGACGTGGCCGACGTTGAAAACCCCGTTGTCCAACTCGTTGATGTCCACGTCTTCGTCCGGTCGGTATGCCTGTCGCATCGAATCAGAATAGACCACACATGCGAGGGTCGTGGTGTATGTGAGCATCGGCACCGTTAGCTCCAGAACAATTGCTTAACCTTGACGATATATGAGTGTTGAAATCCCCTATCGTGAGTTATAGCCTCTGCCATCCGGCGTTGCTAAACTGAGCTGCGTATTGCGCCTATAGAGCGAAGCCTAAATCGAGCATCCTGCTAGTAACGTATGGATCACCAACACATAATGGTGAGAGCAGCAGGAGTAACGCTTACGCTTGCAATCACTTAATTGTTGTGTGTATGGATGCTGTATTCAAGCCGGGTGCGTACGTAGGTAATGTCCGTGGTCCAAACTATGTCTGGGCAAGAACGCCTCATCGAGCAGGAGGACGGTTGCACACAAAATGACACACGACACACTGCATTTAGCACCTTGAGCGTTTCCACGCCAAGCACCAACTTTAACTTACCCCCTTCTTATTTCCTTCGGTGGAGCCAGAGTATCCCACGCCTTGTCCACCCGTGTCGAAGCCTTCCGCCTGAATAAGGCCAGGAACAACTGCAGGGATACCCCCGTAGGCGCCTCCCTCTACAACAGGCATAGGTGCAGGAGTTGGAGCAGGAGGAGGCTTCGGGGGCGGAGATACGGGTTCCGTCATGATGAAGTAGTCAAGAGCGAAGGCCCTGGATTCTACGCACACCCAGATGGTGGCCGGACCAGCGGGCAGACCACCGCCTTCTAGGCCAGATCTGACAGTATGGAAAGTGTAACGATGATGTCGGCAACGAAGCGGAAATAACACGGGGCCGGACGTGAGCTGGGCGTGACAGGGCCCACGCGCGTGCCACGACGGCTTAGCAGATAGCAGCATTGCTTCGTTTTCCTTTATCGATGATTTGTGCTAGTGTACTCGGTCCAATCTCTCGTCAGCGTGCGGGAATATATATGCCTGTACGTGATTAACGTTAACAGATAGATGCGTTTGATCTGGGTAGGAGAAAACGAACTAAAAACCACTCAACCCGATTACGCAACGCGGGCCTCAACTGGCTCCAGTGGCTTGCACCCTGGCCAAATTACTATCAAGATTGGCGCACAGTCTCAGTTCGACGTCGTCAGTCGTCGAAGAAACATCGGTACAGGCTTGTTCACTCTTTTTACGGTAGCAAACGATGAGCAGCACGCACCCCTGGACCAGTGCTCGATCAGGGTACGTGACGAGACCATCGCAGCAAAGTCAACAGCAACGAGAGAGACGTCGCAAAGCTATGGATCAACATTTTGACCAACTACACGATGGGTCGTCAGCAGCGACTTTGGACTCACACTTCGTATGTTTCGTAGCGATTATATCCCCCAGTAGAAGGAATAGTGACAAGACCGCTGAGATCGATGGTGTAGTCATCGCACCCAGTGCCACCGGAGACGACGCGGAAGGTGCCGGGAACGTTTGCGGAAGCCACCCTGAACTTGAACAGGAACGTTTCCACTGCGAAGCGATGGCGGCAAGGGGGGATACGGGGTGGAGGATGTTGGGTTTGCCGCTGGGCGCCTAGCTATATGCCGGAATCAAGCTCTTTCTGGACGTGACCCATGCTACGATGGTTGAGGTGCACCATTAGTTTTCTGAGGCTCTTCAATTTAGGAGCTCCAAACCACA